>PVJL010014304.1:0-28556 GCA_004026885.1 Lyroderma lyra | reverse complement strand
TGCCCCCCCACTTCCGGGTGCCCCGCCTGCCCCCCCCACTTCCGGGCGCCCCGCCTGCGCCCCGCTTCCGGGCGCCCCGCCTGCCCCCTGCTTCCTGGGTGGTATTCTCGCACTCAGTGGTTCCACTTGGAACCTAAAACAAAACGCTCTCATCTGCACAAGGAAAACATTTGGCCAAGAGGCCTCTTTGTTCCAAACACCTAAAAGGACTTCCACGCACAATCAAGGAAAATAAAAGCTTTTAAACAATTGAAAACATTTTTCCCTCAAACTAAAACACGTTAAAAACCTGGTGCTGCATCACGTTCCCAAACAGCGGAGCAGCTGTGATCACAAAATAACGGCAAGGCCAGGGAGAAACATCTAAACACCACGTCTACTTTAATATCGCGCCGATCGGCCTTTCTGAAAACCGTGTTTCAGTCAAATTACCATGTTTGCCACAAAGAAAGGAAAAATGTCTCCAACACAGGAAACCCAAGGTCGTAAACTACTAAGGGGATAGAGTTGTTTCTTTTTCCTTTTAACCTTTAAATTTCCTATTTTCTAAAAAGGCCAGTGGTAAAAATAACTCATGCATTTATTCGAGGTATTGACGGAGTGTGAGCGAGGTATTACATATTGGCTGAGAAACGACTCGAACCTTTCTCCAGTGCTGAGACCTGCGAGTGAAAACGACTATGATCACGCCTTGTCTTCCAAAGGGGACGCTGGAGCCGCCCACCCCGCCCTCCTGCCCGCTTCATGCCCACCCTGCAACCACCCTGTCTCAGAAAGGTCACCACCTTCCCCCACGGGACTCAGGCCTAACACGTCCAAGTTATTCTGGGCCTGTCTCTCCGCACACAGTACATCAGCGAGCCCCACGGGCGTGAGTTCCCGCCCGCAGCCTACGACCAAAGCCGCCACTTCCCAGCAGCCCCTGCTAAGGCCCAGTGCAGCCGCCATCAAACCACCCCTCTACCCCGGGACAGGCTCCTGCCCCGCTCAGCCCACGGCTGGGTGTTTCTCCGGAGAAACCCAACCGCTGCTTCAGGGGGGCATGTGTATTCATTCACACATTCACGGCAGCACTGTTTGCAATGGCCAAGATGTGGAGGCAGCCGGGTGTCCGTCGATGGGAAGGTGGATAGAGAGGGGCCGTGCAGACGAGTGTAGGACCAACACCGCTTGGCCAGGGAAGGGGCTGGGTTCTTGCATCTGCGGCGGCGGGGAGGGACCCGGAGGGCACTGTGCTGAGTGGAGTGTGTCAGGGACACACAGATGCAGTGTGACTCTGCTCATAGGTGGGATCTAAAGAGCAAGCTCAGCCAACCAAACAGAAACAGACTCATAGATTCGGAGAACGTTTTGATGGCCGCCACGTGGGAGGGGGACTGTGGGCGAGTGCAAAAGGGGGGCGATTAACAAGTACAACTGGGTTGTGACATGGCCATCACGGGGATGTCAAGTGCAGCACAGGCAGCACAGCCAGGAATACGGTAACAACTGTGTGTGGTGCCAGGTGGGTACCAGCCGAGTCAGGGGATCACATCTTAAATGATATCAATATCTAACCACTAGGCCGTACACCTGAAACTAATATAAAATTATATGGAATGTCTACTGTAATTAAAAAAAACATAAAAAGGGAGGGGAAAGGTCAAGGAGGGTCAAAGGTTCAAATTTCCAGGTGTAAAACCAGTAAGTCGAGGGGATGTAACCTAACTGCACAGGGAATGTAGTCGATACTGTTGTGACAGAGTGACACAGTGTCAGACGGTTGCTGGACTTAGCACAGTGAGCACTTCTTTAGGTGCATAAATGTTGAGTAACTATGGTGTACCCCTAAAACTAATGTAATATTGCATCTTAGCTCTAGTTTAATAAAAAATCTTTTTAAAAATTCTCTTCAGTGATTTCCGCCACTGGTTTGCATCTTCCACGTGTACTGGCCACAGGGACATCAGAGATCTTCCTGTGCGATGTGCCTATTTTTCTGTCCTTTTCTTTCATCAATTCATAGTTCTTAATACATTTTAGATACAAATCCTGTTTCAAAGAAATGCATTACAAATATCCTCTCCCCTTCTGTCATTTGCTTCTCATTCACTTTATAGTATCTTAATTTTACTGCTCTCCAATTTACCATTTACATGGTTTATTGCTTATTATTTAAGAAACCTCCACACCATGGCCTGTGATTCCCAGCCAGGGAACCACCAAAAAAAAAAAAAAAAAAAAAAAAGAAAGAAAGAAACCTCCACCTGCCCTAAGATCATGATGGTATTCTCCTACATTTTCTCCTAAAGGTTTATTGTTTTTCCCTGACATGTTTATGTTTACAATGATATTGAAACTATTTTTTATATATGATGTGAGTTAGAGGTCAGAATACGTTTTTTTCAAAAGGGTATCATTTTTACCCAACACTGTTACTGAAAACGCTATCCTGTCCTCACCACAGTTAGTAACATCTTTGTCAAAAACAATGTCTGTTTGCCTCTGTGTGTGCCAATACCGCGGTATTAAATGAGAATTCTTTTATAATAAGCCTTGACATCTGGTAGCCTAAGTCCTCTAGTTTGGTTCTTTCACTTCAAGGCAGCCTTGATAATTCATGGCCCTTTGGATTTTCACATAAATTTTAAAACCAGTTTCCACCCAAACCAGAAACCAAAAACATCCCATTAAGTCTTTCTATCATGTTTTCATGCGTTACTTATTTTTTTGGCCTCGTGAAGAATCCCAAGCAGCCTCCTCATTTTTCAGTGTGAGACCAAAGACGAACGGATCCTGCATGCGTGTGCTCTCCCTCACGTGTGTTTTACCCCGCTGTCCGCGTGTCCCCACTCCCTCCCAGCTGTGACCGCACAGACACGATTCTGAGCTCCGCGTTGGAATGAAAAGCCCCATGTTTTTCATGAATTAGAAGAAATACACTGCGGGTTTCTCGGGGGACAGTCACCGTGCTCTCCGCCGGGCCCCTGCCCCTGGGACTCAGGGGGGGTCTTGCCCAGCAGGAGGGAGCTGGCCCCTCCCCAGGCCCCTTGGATCCCTGCACTTGCGTCAGGCCACTGCTCTCTGCGCTGATGGGCAGACAGGTTCCGAGTCCACTCTGCAGGCCCAGCTCCTGCCGCGCAGGAGACACCACGGCACCGTGCACGAGGTCCATGCTCTGGCCTGGGTCCCAGCCCCGGGGGCCAGGAGCCACGACGGGCCCAGTGATGGCATATGCGCTCATACACGGGGCGGGGGTGGGGGGGGTGTCTCATCTCCATCTGGCTCCTATCTGTCCACGCTGGGTTGGGACCACGGGGAGGGGAGTTAGTGCGAACTCGGAACCCTCCCCAGCGTGTAAGTACCGTGGGGCGTGCGGGTGGGAAAAGCGATCCCTGTAACATCACATACATACGTGTCCGTGTGTTACACCGTGGGGGTTGTTTCTAAAGCCCTATTACATCAGGGCCCCTGTTCACCTGCTACGTACTTCTATTTTGAAGTAATAATAATAATGCACTACAACTGTAGGAGATTAACAATTCATACCAAAACCTTCAGATTTTGTAACCTTTTGCTCGCAGTAGTTGTGAAAACACATTATTTACCCAGAGGTTCAAAATCTTTCCTGCTGACAAAAATAAATACAACCGCTAACGTGATATTCTGCAGTTTGTAACATGCAGCTCTCCGGGAGGTCATGATGACTCAGGGTCCTGCCTCGGATGTAAAAACACCGTTTTCCTCATCAGTCCTCCAGGGCACAGGCTTAGAAAAGTAAACAAGGGTAACACTGTTGAAATACCACTAAGCCAGGCTCAGGCAGGTACAGCAGGCCCTCTCAGGGCCCTCTGTGTCCCCACAGTGTTACTTCCCGAACCCTGAAAGACCACATCTCCTTAACAGTAACAAAGAGCATGACCTGTTCAAAAAGCAAAGTGTAAATCATTTTGGTTTTTCCATAATGTCCTTGGATTGAGATGGACACTTGCAGCACAACGTTTTTAGAGGAAGGTAGATTTTAACGTGGGGTTTTTCCTTCCAACGGGGAGCTCAGAAGCGTTTTTATGCAATTACAACTGCAACTGGGGAGCTAAAAGGGAAAGGAAAGTATAATTTCATTTACAGAAATCAAATTCTAAAGCCAGGACAAGAACACGCGTATTTGAAATCCATTCACCCTGATGCATGGAAAATGCCTGTTTTAGTGATGAACTGTGCAAACTTCAGAGTCCTAGAAGAATCGTCTTGTAAGATACTTCGACACTTTTCGAACGCTAAACTTCTAAGGTACTGAGGTTCCTTAAAAAGGAAGCATTGCAATGTTTAAATTGTCGACCGGAATCAGTATTTACGAGCTTAACCCTGTGCCCGCACTGAACAGCACAGAGACACGAGTCTGCAGTGCTTCCCACGGCAGTGGCCTCCGCACCTCCCACATCAGCCGGCAGTCCATGCTCTCGTCCAAGGCTTCGGGCAGCCTCTTCTCTCCCGCGAACGGTCCGAACTTCTCGCCCTGTGGAGCGATGAGAGAGGATCAGGACCATGACACTCAAGTGATTAAAATCAACGATAAAATTTTTTTCCCTATGTCCTCATGCCCAGTGATTGAGACGCATTTAAAGTATTAACTCATTAAGGCCACACAACGCATTCACACAATTAAACTACAACTCAGTCTGCTTTTCGCCGAAGAGCCTGAACCCACTGTACAGGAGCCAAGACGAAAGGGTTAAGTGACTCAACAGTCACAGTCCGATGAGGCCCTGCACGCTGGTCACGTGTCCCCGCCCGCGGCCGCCTCTGGGAAGAGGTCCTAAAATGACAAGCGCTGCGTTTGGCCTGACTTGAGAGACAAGCCCACCGGGCTGACAATCACCTGGTTTCCATAAAAATCATGAAGTCATCCCCGTTATGAACAAGAAAGAAGCAGGCTTGCCCTTCTCCAAGGCAGATGGTTCATGAATAAGTTGCAATTCCCCTGCCAGTCTTCGCAGCGGCCCAGGGGGCACCCTGGGACCCGCACTTCCCCACGCGCCCGCCGTGCAGCCCACCCGCGTGAGCCGTCAAACCCGGGATCCTGGGCTTATTACAATCAGCCCTCGGGGGGGGGGGGGGTTGGGGGAGCTGCATTTTGGACGAGCTCCCAGGTACGAGCCACTGATGAGGTGTCCCAGGCATGGGTGTCCCCTGCAGCTGGCCCTGCAGGGACCTGTGCGGCAGGTTAAACCGGGAAGCAGCACCCCTTCCTCACCACGGCAACCCGAGCGGGGGCTGTGGAGGCAGCGGGAGTGGGTGCAGGGCAGGGGTTCTGGAAACGTGGGCAGAGAGGACAGAGCCTCCGTGAGTGCATCCCCCCGGCCTGTGACCGGTCATCACCAGAACGTCCCTTCGTAAGATGCAGACCAAGAAAAAGCCGCCAAAGTCTCCCAGGGAGCGTCTGACAAGCCTGTTAGGGGACAAATGACCACTGAGGCGTTTCCAGGAATAGAAATTACTTCATGAACAACGGAAGACCCAGCTCCTGGCATCGTTCAAGGGTAAAGGACTCACAGCCAGCTCGCCCGGCCCCTCGTTTTACTGCGAGGCCATGCGTAACGGCAGAGCCTGAAGACCTGGTCTCTCGGGTCACCGTGGGGACAGCAAATGCCACCCAGGTTCCGCAAGCCGTGACTAGAGACCTTATAACCAGCACGGTCACGCCGCAGACCCAGGGAGGCTGCTGTTCGTCCTAACTACGTTTAGGGAGTCGCTGTCACAGAGGCTGGCCGAGGGGTCCCCCCCCAGGCGGCACCATGCGGACGCGGGGCACCCGGCACCACTGCTCGGGCGGAGACGGCAGCCCCAGAGGGAAGCCCTTCTCGCCTGCACGTGGGACCGCAGGAAGCCCGTGAGGGCCGCCGGAAGGGGCAGGGGCTCGGCACCTACCGCGCCACTGGGCCACGCTGCACACACGCTCCGCGAGCACATCCCCGCTTAGGGGGGTTTAAGCCGCATGCTGGACTCAGGGCAGTCACCTCGCCAAGCTCAGAGACAGGCCGGGAGCCGGGGGTTCATGCGGAGTGGAGAGCTCAGGCCCTGTCCCCGGTCCCCTGTCCCCGGTCCCCTGTCCCCACCCGACTCGGTCATGCTTCAGCCTTCGTCAGCTGCTGCAGAAGGTCACGGTCTGGGGACAACTTTCCAAGGCACCGGACGCCCCCGTGCCGCTCAGCTCAGACTGGAGGGGGGCGAGGGGCCGCTCAGTTCTGCGGGGCCACGGGAACGGAGGGGGACACGCTGGCCACCTGAACAAGCGCCCCAGGACCCGAGAAAGCGCCTGCGAGTGTGATCACTAGGGGACCGACGGCCTCGAACATTCCGAGTGAGAGCCAGGACTCGGACCGCACGGCTTCGCTCTGGACAGGGAGCAGTGACTGCCACAAAGTCACACTGCCGGTGCGGGAGAGTCACAGCTTTCACCCTGTGCACCTCAACCCCGGGCAAGCAGCGCGGGCGCACCCCGCCCAGCGGGGGAAGCAGCACGGGCTGCCGGCCCGAAGGCCCCCGGCGCCCCCGCGGCGTGGCCGGGCGCTCTCCCGACAGCCCTCGGACGCGCACGGAGCCCCACACAGAGAACTGCACGTTTCTTACTCTGTACGATGCACCCCCGGGGTTCCTACTTTATTTTAGTCACTTACGTAAAAATGCTAGTTTTGACCTAGTCAGTTAAGTTCGTAACTCGCCAGTGGGTGGTCACCCACCGTTTGAAAAACAATGACATAAAAACATCCACAGAGGAGCCACTTTCTAAGTCTACTTCGCCCTAGAAACATGCTGGGCCCCTTTACGCCGCGGCCCACATGTCCCCTCCTTGGTGAGGACGGACTGCACCCCCTCCTTGGAGAGCAGCCCCGTCCACACCCACCACCCGGCCAACTCGGCGGTCCCCAGTCCTGCTCCTCCCTGTCCCCAGGGCACTCCTCACGTCCTAACTCGGCGCGAAATGCACAGAAGGTGCTTCCGGCCTATCCTCTGGCTCCCCTCGCTTGAGGGGAGCCCCACACGTGCCGGGTTCCTATTTGGCTCCCTAGTGTATTCCAAATGGCCAGTATCGAGCTTGGTCATCAAGATTTATTGAATCATTGTGTAAGGCAAGACCTGAGCGGATGGAAAGTGTGCACATCCCCAGCACAGAACACGTCCATGGCGGGGTGCTCGGCGGGACTCCCACAGACCCTGTTTTGTGGGAGACGCTACGGGATGCCGTGTTTACTCTGTCCCCATTTTTGTAGGACTAACAGTGTGTGAGTGGGCGTCTGTATTGGTGGTGGGTGAGCACAGACACCGCACTGTATCGGCGTAGAGAGAAAACAAATCGGTTTTTAGCATCAAGGATATGTGCAAGGATAGGAGTTCCGAGTGTGATCCATCCCCCTGCCACTGATGTAACCTTCCTCAAACTCAGTTCCCTCATCTATCAAGCAAGGGAAATAACGGCCTGCAGGCTTGCTGGGGGTTGAAACATAAGCTGTGTAATACTTCGCATGACTGTCATCTCTGTCCCTCACCCTTCTGTCACTGCAGCTAGCCCAGGGCCGAACAAGTACAGTTGCTCAATAAATATTTGCTGAAAGAATTGACCATAGCTGTTGTTATCACACAGAACACAATGTGAAATTGCTGAGGAACTGTTAGTTTAAGTGGGTTAGTTCTACAATAAAAAAGAACAAACATCTGCGACAACACCGATACACAGAGCTGCAAAGAGCCGCCCCCACGGAGTACAGATGTGTGAACACAGAGGAGAGAGAGCCTGCGGGCAGCTTTGGGGGTGACGACTTTCCCTCTGCCAATGTTTCAGATTATTATCATCTGCCACCAGGAGATACAAGCACACGTCCCCAGGCAGGGTTTCAGCGGGAGCATAAAGATCCATTGTTTCTTCACGGGAGTCACCTTCTAAGCTGATCCACGAAACACCTTATTCTGCAAAATCTAGTCTTCTTGCACCATATGATGTGCCTTTTCCTCTCTGCTTCTACCCACTTTTTAAGGTTTCCTCTTTCCCTATCCAACTTGCCCCCCTTTTTTTGTAGCTTGCTGTTATTTTCACAAACAGGGATGTAACCCTTTCTTGCAGGTATTTTTACTGGAGATTTTACCTCACCTAATATTTTTACTACTGATCTCTTTCTCAAGGTGTCAGCCAGGGTGTGAAAGAGGGGGAGCAGGTATTGTGGAAGGTTCAGGAGTCTGGGAGGCAGCTGTTAGCAGCACGACCCCCACACAGGAGCTCTGGGCTTCGATGTCCGTGTCTGTCCAACGAGAACGTGCACGTCGGACTACTCCTGAGGCCCTTCAGACACCGTCAGAGAGAACACTGTCAGAAGCCAGTCCTTCCTATCCTGGCTCTCTCTTCCTCTTGGTAAGAGAACCATCACCCAGGCCTTACTGCACATCTAACGCCAACCCCACAGACCCTGCCGGAGTCAATACCAAAACCAAGGCAGAAGACTCATCAACACGGTGGATTTGCAGGGGTACATTGTATCAGGACTGCTCTGTGGGCTAGCACTCACCCCAGTCAGTCATTGTAAAGTGTCCCACATGGTCTAGGCAAGAAAGAATTATACTTCGGGGCGCTGGTAGGATGAATGAAAGCCCCCAAAGCGTTCACATCCTAATTCCCAGAACCTGCGAGTATATTACCTTATAAGGGAAAGGGGACTTTGCAGATGTGATTACATTAGGATTTGAGATGGGAGATTCTCCTGGATTTCATGGCTGGATGTACAGTAATCACAGGGGTCCTTCGAAGAGGAGGCAGGAGGGTCAGGGTCAGAGAAGGAGACGTGAGGACAAAAGCAGACGTTGGGATGCTATGGGGCCCTGAGCGGAGGCATGTGGGCAGCCCCCAGAAAGCGAAGATGTTCGCTTTCTTCAGAGCTTCTCGATGGAGCCAGCCTGCCGACCCCAGCTTAGAGGTACAGTCTCCGGAACCCCACAGCAGTGAATGTCTGTGGTTCTCACTAAACTGGTTAGGGCGGTAACAGGAAACTAATACCCAGCGCTGTCAACGAGTCTGAGCTGCGAAGCCGCTGTGGATAAGACCCTGGTGAACCCGGCAAGTTAGAACCAGGATCCTGGGATTTGGTCACGGGAAGGGCACAGTGTCCCAGGAACTGCCCCCAACCCTCAGAGTTCAGGGGCGGAGGATGCCACTCGGGGGGAACCCCGCAGGCAAAAAATGCACGGGGCTGAGAGGGAGAGAAGCCAGGAAGGGGGCAGCCACGCGGGGTCTCGTCACTGTCACAGGTGTGTGCTCTGCGGGACCCAGGGGACAGAAACCTGGGAGAGACATCATGTTTTATTTCATTACTTAGTTGTTCTTTTTCTTTCTTTGCTTTGCTTTAGCCTTCCTTTCAGTCTCGTGTTGAAAATACGAGCCCAGCCCGGCAATGCTAAAGGATATGCAAGTTAAAGGGCTCCTGTATATAGGAAGCCATGACGGCAGATGGGAGGGGCAGGCGAGGTCTTAGCCTGCTAGTGGAGAAGGAATTGCCAAGGAGAGAAATGTGAAAGGTCAGTGGAAGGGCAAGACGTAAGCACGGAGCATTACAGCGTGTCACCTGTACACCGGGGGTAGCAAGAACCCTCGTGCGAGGCAATAACCTATGCGCGTGCGCAGTGAGGCGAAAACCGGCTCCCAGTTGTGTGCCGGCTGGTTCCGGGCCGCCCACGGGGGCCTCCGCAGGGGGCTGTCACTCCGCCCGCACGTAGAGGACAGCCGCCGATTTACTGCCACCAGTGCCACCTGCACACCTTTCCGCTCCGTCAGAGAGCACACACCTGGGCAGACGCACCGGAATCGGCCGCCCAGGAATGCGGTGTCACGGGCAACGCCGTCACACGTGCCTGAAGCCAGAGGCAAGACGAACGCGGAGCCCGCAGCACCCTACCGGGGAGCAAGGCCGGTCTAACGGCCCGTTTCCCGCCTGACCCGGCCGTGAAACGGCCAGAATCTGGGCGCCTGCAGGAACCTTATGGCTGGCCGCTCCCCTTTTGGGGTTCAAGCGCAGTGTCAGCACCCCCCCCCCCCGACTCCTGCTTTCAGTTTCCTCGGTTTCAGTGACCCATGGTCCGAAACCATGACATGGAAAATTCCAGAAATAAACAATTCCCGTGTTTTCAATTCCACGCCATTCTGAGGGGCGTGACGAAATCTCGCGTGACTTCCAGCGCGGACGTGACTCTGACCAGCGTCTCCACGCGCGGTGCGTGCGCGCCGCTGCCGCCGCCGCCCGGGAGATGGCGGGGGGACTGCTGTGTGTCCGCGGTGCGGGGCGGGCCCCGTCGCCCTTATTTTGCTTCATTATCCCCCCCAAAGTGCAAGAGGAGTGACGCTGGCCACCCGGATACGCCCAGGAGAAGCCGGAAACGGAAAGTGCGCGACTTAAGGAGCAAAGAGGAAAGCCCTATGCCGACGTTCCTAAGAGCCACCTACGGTAAGAACGCATCTCCCATCTGTGCAATTGCTTACTTTATAAATTAAATTTTATCACGAGCATGTGTAGGAAGCAACAGTACATAGGGTTCCAGTTATCCGAGGTTTCAGGGGTGCATTGGGGGTCTTGGAAACGTATCCCCCGTGGATCACGGGGGACTCCTGTATAAGCCAAAGGAAAAACTGGTCATGATATTAAAAGTGTAGTGTACTTTCTATTGTATGTATAACTTTATTAGTTTTGAGTCACTAATGTTCATTTTAGTCTGCATAATACTTTGTAACCCAGAATTCCGTACTTTTCTTGAAGCATTGAACTGTGCTCATCACACATGGCACATGGCCTGACACATGGCATGGAAAGTCCATTTCATTATTCTTGTCACTAGCAAATTGCAGTGTGTGTAACTGTCAGTGAACTCGGGCCTCCTCCTCTTACTCAAGCTTCCCAAGAACAATTCAGGGCTCACACAGAAAGAGCTACCAGATGACCTTCCTCATCCAACCTCTCCTTTCCATAATGGCAACAAAAGAAAGGAAGTCCTTTCTTTTTTCTTCATGTCACTATGTAGATTTTACATAGTGACAAATGCAAACTCTGTCCCCTTCCCCCAAATGAGAGGCAACTGGCCTGCCAAAAAGGGTAACAAGAAAAACTGAGTAGGACCATGGTGGAGCTCGGGAATTCAGTGGTTCTGCTGCAAGGACCCCACCCTAGGAGATGCTGCACAAAAAGGAGTGAGTCTAGAGAAGGGTTCGGGAGGTCCTGTTGGTAAGGGAATCCCAGGTCAGCGTGGTGAGTGTGGTGGGGGTGGAGCCCCTCACAAGACCCCCTAACCTCAGTACAGGTATGAATTAGAATCTCTGAATGTGAAATCAACGGATAGCTTGCACTGCAATTGTTTTTTTAAAACAGAAGTGTTATACAAGCGTATGTGTTGAAAAAGTGTGAGAAAAACATCAGTAATTTCCAACAATTATATGTTGGAACATACCAGAGATGTTTGGAAAGTATCCCACCACATAACATGAAACATGGGGGCATTCATGGCTGGGTGTTTTCTGGACAGCCCTTGTACATATGTCCCAGCACATGTATGTTAATATATATCTAAAGGGATAGATTTCAAAAACTGTTTCGGATAGAGAACATGAAAATTTTTAAGTAAGGTCCTTAATTTTATTGCTGAAATATTCCTCTGAGACCCCTTGATTTATAGTTACAAGGTAACTAGAGAAATAGTTGAGAATCAAGACACTATATGCAAACAGGCAGAGGACACGTGGGTACTTCTGGGCAGCCTTGCCGTTCAGCTAAGACCCAAATCCACCTTTAGGGTCATCCTCTGCCTCTGGAAGGCAAGGCAGCTGCAGCCTTCGTAGGATTGGTTCTGGCATCATTGCACCTGGCTGTGGTCAGGGGCCTTGCGACTGAGTGTCTTGTGATGAAAAGAACTGTGTTGCTCATAGAGTGTCATCTGGATTTACTGTAAGCAGCTACGTAGCCCCATGAAGCACTCCAGATGTGATCCGGATGAAAATCCCTACGTGCTTTACCTACTGAAGTTCCAGGGTCCGGGAAAAGAGAAGTGTCTGTTTAGTATGGCAGTAGTGAAGTGCGGTAATAGAATATACGATGATTCTGTAAGCTGTTTATCCTGTGCCCCTAAGTAATAGAAATTTCAAATAATTGAATACATGGAAAAATAGGTCGGAATTAATAAATATATCAAAAGGAAGTACTTTGGTCAGCTGTTTCTAAAAACCTAAATAACAATATAAGGACAAAAATAGGAATTATATAATAATTCTAATATTTGTACAACTTGTGTGTAACTAGTAATAACATTAAACAAAGTGATGTTTAAGAACTCTATTTGATGTTTAAGTAATGACATTTAGACCATCAAGAAAAAATCCATTTGGGAATTTTCATATTTGCAAGAAAGGATTTAAAGCAGAATTTCAACTCCTGCTTAGGCAGAACGTTGGTTTTAACATTTAGGCATTTGGCAAAAGCATCCACTCAGTGCATCCCCAATGGAATGCGGCTGAAGCGCTTACTCTGGGTGTGCGCCTCTGAGCATCCTTCCAACCCCCATCTGCAAAAGCGAACACGGCTTGTTTCTTCCAGCTTTGCCCGGAGGCCTGCTTACGGGTCCTGTTGTCAAGGAAGCCCTCTTGAGGCACCTGTGCACCCTCCCCCACCTGCCCTTAGGTGGGGAGATGTGTACTCAGAGAGAAGGCATCCCGGTGTCTGGTGCATCCTTGACCTCTTCACAGGGTACCGTACTGGCACAGGCCTGATCATGCCCAAACTTCCCATTTTCAAACTATCTGTTAAGGGGTTGGGGGCAGGAGGTGCTGGGCAGCTGGCAGAGAATGATCTGGAAAGCTTTAGACTTGGAAGCCATGGGTTTGAAGCCTAACTCAACTAACTCAGCAGGAAATTGGACCTTGCAGTACCTGTTTCTTCATCTCCTGCGGGAGGATTAACACTGTTCTTGTGGGAGGGGCGTGCTGGTGAAGTTCACGGTGTAAAGGTACCAGGTGAGCCCTGGCCCAGACCACCTGCTCAGTAAACGGTGGCTCTTGTCACCCTGAGCCCTTCATCCTGCCTTCCTGGTCCCAGAGTTTACATATCCTGGGAAACGGCTATAACACAACGGTCATCAAATCCCAAGTTTGGAATCTTCTAGTCCTCCCCCCTCCCAGGTCTTTGCTGTCAGCACCCAGAGTTCCTGGGCCGTCCCAGCATGTGCAGTGCAAGACGCTCGCCCTGCTCCCTGGCCTCTGAAGGTCTGGAAGGCGAGACCTAGTCAGGAAATACCCGAGGGTAGAGAAAAAGATGGGGGGCTCGCAGGCCGTCTGGTTGGCACCTCCCGGCATGCACAGCAGGGAAGAACTGGGTGTGTGGGGGGCTGCTGCTGAGTGGCTCCCCCAGCTCCCCGGAAGGCGAGGCGTTCCTGGCCACGTTAACGCATCCGAAAGGAAGCGGCGGGACTGCGCGCTGCTGGTGGGGACCCCCGCCCCCCCCCGCGGGCCAAGCCCACGCGGAGACGCAGTCTCCCCGCTACCCCGGGAAGAGGAGGCTCCGTCAGGACCACTTCCTGCAGGGGGAGGAGAGACATCCTGCCGCAGGGCCGCGGGCAGGCGCCCCGGAATCGGGGCGCGGGGCGCAGGGCCGGCACTGACGTGGCGCTGCGGCCCGGAGGCCGCCGGGCACAGGCCACCCCGCGGGACCCCGGCCGGCCGGCGAGGGAAACGGGCGTGTAGCCGGCGGCTCCCGGTCTGCGGAGGGGCGGCCCGGCGGCGCGGGGCGCGGGGGCCGCCGCCGTCACCCACCTTTGCGACTCTGCGGGCCGTGTAGAGCCCCATCCCGTCCTGCACCCGGGACGACTTCAGGGAGAACCTGTCCGGCACGTACATGCCCAGCATTCTCCCGCCGCCGCGGCCACGCTCCGCTCAGCACCCCGGGAGGCGCTACATCGAAATTCGGGGTGCGGGTGGAGGGGCGAGGCCGTGGGGAGGAGGAAATGGAGCGTTCCTCCCAGAGTCCCCACCTCCCTGGTGATTCCAGGATCCCCCGCGGCTCAGCCCCTCCTCGTCCCGGCTCTGGCTGGGCCCCGAGCCGCTGCTGCCATTGCTGCCCCCGGCGGGGGGAGCGGGGCGCGGGCCGGCCTGTGGGCGCCGGACGCCGAGCGCTGATTGGCCCCAAGTTGGCGGCTCGGACCCGCGCCCGGGCGCGCAGCAGGGCTGACCCCGGGCCTCCACCCCGAGGCCGGCCCGCCCAGCGCCCCCGCCCTGCCCAGCTCTGGGTCTGCCCGGCCGAGCCCGGAGTGCGGATGCACAGCTCTGCCTGTCGGAGCGCTCGGTCCCGGGCAGGGATCTTCCTCCTCATGGGCCGCAACCAGGGCGGGCTCCGACACAGCTGCTCCGAATTCCGGACTCGGAAGGCAGTCCAGTTGCTGGACTCCTGAGAACAGTCCCCGCGGTCCAGGAAGTGCGCGTCCTTCCCACGTCTGTTATGCAATTTCGTCTTTTCCGTGCTTGTTTGTTGGGTTTGAGGTCGTAGGGGACAAGTGAAGCGTGTTGTTTAAAGTACAAAGAAAGGGCTTGTACACCCCGTGCAACTAATCCATTTCAAGTTAAGTCACAATTTGTCTAGAATTAGGTGGGATTTAAGTGGAGTAGTTCTTTTGCAGTACCAAACCTTGGAAGTTCTTACAGTCCCCAAGGTAACACTCCCCCCAGCATACACTGTCGCGGCACTGGGATAACGTCGGAGTCTTGGTTTGGTGGTCGTTAGGAGGGGTGGCAGTGTGCTCAGAAGGGACCTCAGAGGCTGTGGCACCCTTCACAACCAGCCAGGAACGTTCTCTTCCTTTCTGTTGATATTCTTGATAATTTTCTCTGTGGGGTCTCTTCTTGGAAACCATTTATGTTACCATAAACATTTGATGTTCCTTATAAACCATTAAAATAATAATAATTTTGGCAGAATTGCGGACCACAATGTTAAAAAACAATTTTCAGCTGAGTAAATTGTAAAGGCCTTACTGGCTTTATTCAGCAGCCTGTTAATATAGATTAGTTAGCATCCGCTCTGGCAGGTGGAAAGGCGCTCAGCGGAGCGTGACACAGGGAAAGGCTTTGGGAGGAAGAGGGTAGCCAGAACAGGACGCTGCGCTGGGCAGCAAGGCCCAACGGCAGGGCTCCGTTGGCTGGAGAACCTCACTGGTGCTGATCAGACACCATAATTGACTGGTTTAAGATTCCATTTTTAGGAGAGCTGAATCCACAATTAATTATAGCCTCTGTTTGTGGGGCTGAGCATCAGTGACTCCATCTTGGGCCTCTCCTCTTGTTTTAACCACACATATACCATGGAAGTGATTCTTGTGTCTTCAGGACAAAGGAAAGCCTGAGAACACAAACAGTCCCTAATTTCCCAAGTAGAATCATTTTATTAAAGTTTGGGAAAAGGTTGTTTTAAAAGCATTTTGAAGAAAATCATAAAATAGCAATACTTGGAGATGTTCTCTTGACCCACCATTGAAGATACTGTGCAACTTCCTGTCAGGGAAAATGAGTCAATACAAAAACCCAAAGTTTGTTTGGAGAGTACTTGCAATTAGATGACCTCAAAACACATAATAGATGTTCAGTAAATACTTGTTGATTAAAAGTCAATTTTGAGGCTAAACTGAGATTTTTCAAACCAGTTGATGGCAAACCTAGAATTCACTTGTTGTGCCTCAAACCATCTGGATAAGTAGCCTTTCCTGGAGCCCTTTAAACCCGTGCTAAGACCAGGCCAGAGCAGGTCCACTGGATCCGGACCGCGTGCAGGGCAGCCCACGGCGCTTTCGCCAGCGCCCTCGGGACTCTGTCAGATGTGGCAGTTCAGATGTGGCAGTTCAGCCGTGCCCCTCAACCAGCGCTGGCTTCTCAGTCCGGCGCTCCCCCGTGTCTCTGGGGAACAGAGTGTCTACAGCTTTTGTCACTAGAGAAAGAGAGAAGTGCTTCCTGGTCTGAATCCCACGGCCGCCTTCCCTGGCAAACCCCACTCTGGGTCGTGGGCTGTGTTTCTGCAGAATGAAGCTGCCAGCTCGAGAACGCTCATGCTTCTCCACGTAGGCACCGTTGTAACGAGAAAACAGTAAAGAGTGGTAAATAAGTGTGAGATAAACCTGAAAGTATTAAGTAGAGAAACTTCCCAGATCTGCTAGGAATCTCCGTCAGTGATTTTTGTCATGAAGCAAACAGTGTATTTCCTTAAGCATGCAATGTTCTTTTTATCTATTTGACGCGGTGTTCTGAAGATCTAATGCCTAAAACACGGAAACGAGCAATAAAAAGCTCTTAATAATAATCTCCGTTACAACACATGGAAAACGGATACTCGTTTGCCAAATCGAAATGCACAACAGTGACCGGAAATTTGATTTTGAAGTCTGTCAGACAGTGGTGGTGCAATGAGTCATCTCTTAAAACTTTAAAAGCTAGAAAGTGACCTTTCAGTATTATCTCTGAAAAATGGAAAATTAAAAGTCTGCTTTGTAACAAGAGTTTAAACCCACTCTTAAAAGATAAGTAAGATAATAAAAATATTGACATTAAAGTATTACCATGCACCTGATTTACTTATTTTAGAAAACGTTGCACTATCTTGACATGAGAGAAATGACTCCAAACACAATTTCCCTTACTTCTAAATTTGCTTTTGGAGGAATTTTTTTTTATTGATATGCCTAAAGCAAGCTGAGGTTATTAAATTCAAAGTCATGTCCTGGTGCAGGCCTTGTTTTTTCATTACAGGGAAGACTTGAGTTATAATTCTATATTAATTATTTTCCCACACATGCTGTTGAATTCTTTTGATTGTGTCTGGGTTATTAATGACTCTTCCCAACTGTCATGGAAGAATAAAAGCCTGAGAGAAATACCACTGAGGCTTATTTGTCTTTAGTTTCCTGAGAGTCAGAAGGATTTTGTAGTGAATGAATACCAAACCAAGTTTGCTGAGCAGAGAAGAATAAAGATTTATTTGGTGTGACTCAAAGAAAGAGGGAAGTCCTTGAAAATAAAATCCTGAGTTGGAATCTGGCTCAGAAAGCATCTCTCCTTAGCACGGAGACCACACTCAGCACCGTGCAGAGACGCCCCGGGGCCTGAAACGGCCGCCCACGCGATGTCCCTTCACATCTCGGTTCTCAGTGATGACTCCGAAGGCCTGGGTGCAGACCAGAGGAGAACCAGGACGCCCTTTGATTAGCAGGAACCCCAATGCTGTTGGGACAAGAGTGAGCACCACCTTGGTGATGCTCAGGTGGTGAAAAGCCCAGGCACCCGTCAGTGGTCACCCTGCCCCTGGCGTCATCTCCGTTCCGGGGGGCCTGCACGGACGGGGTAGCAGGAAGCTGGCGGAATGGCTCCTGTGTGCAGAGCCTGGTCTGTTCCAGGAGCTGGACAGGGCCCCCCGGGTCCATTACCATCGCAGCCCCGCTGAGCCCCTTTCCTTCGCCCCATTTCACACCGAGGAGACAGTCTCAAAGGGGAGGTGGGTGCTGGTCAGGTGTGTATAGCACCCGGGAAGCAGCGGAGGTCATCCATCCTGGGACTGGCCGATTCCGGTGCCCTCCATTCTCCATCGGCCCACTTCCCCGCTGCACTTCCCCTGAGGCTCAGCAGTGGCTCTGGGACAGACAAAACTCTCCAGTTCCCTCTCCCCTTTCACCTCCCCTCTCCACCCTCCAAGGCCTCTGCTCAGGCCGCCAAGAAAATGTGGGCCGAGGTCACGGTCAGATGCCCCCGTTTGGTCCCGTCGACCGTGTCTGAGAGAAGCAGAGTCTGTGGTCCTCCCAGGGCGCCTCCCCGTGGGACGGGGCTAGGGGCCGGGTCTCGCCTTTGCAGACCGTCCGAGTGGGCCGGTGGTGTGTGGCGTGGCCTGTGTATAACCACAGTTTTAATCCACAGAAACAGTGGTGATAAAAAGAATCAGTAATTAACCAAAAGCAGTCCCAACACTCCTGTGTGTGTCGAAACCACCTTTTCTCCTACCAGCTTTCTGTCCCCTTACTGAAATAAAATGGTGACTACAGAGCTGAAGTCTCTTTTTTAGAGGCACCTTCTTGCACACTGTTCCAAATGAGTGAGGAGGGGTCTTAGCTTAGGTGAGCATTTCCTGTCAACTCTGAAACTATGTAGAGAATAAAAGGAATTATTAAAATAACATCTTACTAATTATTTAGCACAGAGGCAAGAACCAGTTTTTTTCTTTAGAAAATGTTATTTCAAATAAAGATAGCATGTAAGCGTGGACGTCTGGGGGACCTCTCAGTAAACGGGGCATGAACAGCCAGTGGACTTGGGCTCTCCTGAGGGCTTCCTTTCTACCACCTGCTTTCCTCTTAACGTTTGATAGCTCAGAGTTTCACGAAGGAGTTCATCCTCAGAAAGATGAGCTGCTAACTACCCTGTGACACTGAGTGTGCAGTCCTAGCAAATAATCACTCTTTGAAAATCATTACTTCAGAATGTGTCTCTGTTGTTTCCAGGTGTAAGCAAGTACTGTAGTAATGCACTTTTTCATAGAAATGAAGAACGCTATTTTTCACTTATTCTCCTAGATGAATTCAAGAAAATTATGCTCATGAACATAGGTTTACTTTGTTTTAAAAAGTCTTTGCAATTAGGCAACAGTATATTCACACCACTTATCACTAACAGACCAACAGAATTTTCCGTCGCTGAAGTCGGTCTGTAGATCTGAAGCGTTTATCTTCAAACCTGACTTGTGAAGGATGGTATTGAAATCATACGCATGACCAAAACAAGAAACAATGTATTATTCTGAAAGTAACTAATACATCATGCCCTGAAGGAAACTTAAACCCTTTGTTATAAGAAACTTGTCAAATGTGGAAAAAACAAATTGGAAGACTTTTGGCTGTCTGACAGGTACAGTCTCTGGAGAAAAGATACCAAAAAATTTAAATAATCAAATATGGCAAAAATAACAGATTTTTTTATACCATTGGGTCAGATGTTTCCTCCTTGAACCACAGGCCAGCCGGCCTCGCACTGCTCTGCTCTTTGAGGAACTGGGTTCCTACAAGTCTCTCCGCATCGAAGGCTACTGCGCGGCTGTGAAGGGAAGAGTCGGCCTCGTGCCGACTCCTTACGTCGTCCGTTCCGAACGTCTCTGCACAACTTTGCCCGACGTACCTTAGGCCAGAAGGAGGCTAAAGGACTTCTAAAACAAGCACACGGACTATGCCAGAGTCTCCGCTAATCTACAGGCTCCCCACAAAAAGAGCTTCTGAAAACCTCTCCCTCCAGACACAAGTGCCAGAAGAGCCACCCTTGGTCATCCCCTCGGCAGGAGCTCCTGTCTGTTAATGGGGCCTCCCAGTCTCTGCTGGAGGGGCAGGGAGCCATGTGGACAGCAAGGATTCGGGAATCGGGAGTTCGAATTCCAGATGCATGTGAGACCACAGGAGAGGCGACAGCCATTCTGAAAGCCCACTTCCTCGTCTGTACAGTGAGGATTGCAACACCCAGACACAGAACAGGTGCAGACTAGAGGGAAGTGACTGCTGTTATGACCATGGGTTAGGACTAAGTGTCACGGTCACACTCCAGTATTCTTCACCAAGCCACCTGGGGGTCCCCATAATCACACAGAAGTGAGTCTACGAACTTGCACTGTGACCCATGGCAGCCCCCCGATCCTCCAAGGCAAGAGTGATGTCTCCATATCTGTCTGGTGCTGACTCTAAGACAGTGATGCGTCCACAGGGACAAGCAGGACCCTAAAAATCCCCACTAGGAGCTTGTAGGAAACTTGGTTCTCTGGGCTCCTAGATCACTTGTGTCTTTCTGCAGGGCAGAAAATACTCCTACCAACAGGTAAATGATGCCCACGTATTTGGCCAGGGTGAAGTCTTGATTATACTTCCAATTGGTTTAAAATTTGTAGGAAGTTCTTCAATTTTTAACTCAAAGTATGTGGTATCTCTTTTTAAAATAAATCTTAAGGATCAGCATATATCCCTGTGACAGCATTGGTACGACTCCTGCGTGTGCCCAAGCACAAAGAATAAGCCTGCGGGCAGAGTGACTGTGGGAAATACAGTCTTCCTAGCAAGGAGCCTTACCTGCGTCTCTGTCACAGAAGCATCCCGTTCGTTGACAGGAAGGGGACACGGATACGGGGCCGTCACATCACACACGAGTGCTGTGGTCTTGCGCACACAGCGAACACGTTGCCGAGCTCCCAGGAAGATGGTGAGGGCTTCCCTAAGTGCCAGCTCGGACAACTCCGCGTGAACACAGTGGGCAAGTGCAGGAGCAGAGATGGGGCAGGTGGCAGGGTTCCCGAAAGAACACCACCACACTCAGCCTGACAGACACAGACGAGGATTCACGGGGGCCAGGACCGATCTGCACACACAGGATTAGGACACGGGGACCCTTGGGACAAATCCTGGAACCCAACACACACACAGTACATGTAGCAATTGGGACACATGGCAAACTATAAATTGGCATGAGGAATACACTGCAGGTGATGTCACTGAGAGGGTGGGCACTGTCATCTTACACAGATCTTTCATTTGCTACCAGGAAGAGTTCCTCCAAGATTATTTCAGTGTCACCTCTGCCTGTACTTCGCCATGGAAAGTCTGGTGCCCAGAGTGGACAGTGCACAATAAAGCATGTCCCTGCAGAATTCTGCCTATGCAGGACTGAATTTTGTCTGGGTACACACACTCCATCGTGCTGATATTTAGAAAAGATAATTGAAGTCAACACCAAAAAACATAGAACTATTTGAAACCTTTGTAATAGTTCTCACACAAGGAGAACGCAGAGACAAAATCACGTGAGTTCATCTTGAAACTGTGTGGCTCACTCACTTTGGCTCCTGGGTCCCGTGCTCCCCTCACCCACCCTGCTCTGTCCCCCTTTTCTCCAGGGCTCCTGCAGCTCAGTGCTGTAGGAAATCTTCTCATGCAGCTCCCTCAGTGGGGGAGAACCTGGAGGTGTTTGATTCTCCAGTTTTACTTTTTTTTTCCATGGAAAATGAAAGTCAAAATTTGAAAAGTAGCAACTTGCAGTGAAACATTATTTTTCTTCTTTTCCCAATATGTCTAAAATGGCATCAAGTTCAAATACTTTATTACAGATGATCCTAGCCAATTTAAATGTCCAATTTCTCAATAAAACATGAATCAGGCACAGTCAGTATCTTCGCAAATGTGATTCCAATTTCTGCCCTCAGATACTGTAACTAGATTTCCACCCCCTCGCCTCAGTGCGAGTTACAGAAAGTACATCTGAGGGGAGAATTTGGCCCGTGAAATTTAAAATGATTGTAGGGTAAGTAAAATATTCCCTATGCTTATGATTATATAGCAACTGTGGAACTTTCAAAAGGAAGAGATTAAAAACCCATGAGATAGCAAAATTCAATTTTTAAAAAGTTAATTTAATTAGCTTTGAAGAGTTTTAGCTTAGTTTAAAGAAAATATCTAGTGGAGTGCTTTGTTTATGCAAAAATAGTTATTCATACAACATCGTTTTATTCAAAGGATAAGTATTTCCTAGCCCAATTATATTTCATACAACAATTAGCTCGAACGTAAAGTCTGGAGAAGCTGCGTGAGAAGAGACAGACACAAACAGGAAATAACTACGTGGAGCAGCTGGAAGAGCCACCGGCTGGAGCTCTTTCGCAGGGACCCATGAGCCGAAGGCTCGTCGTAGACTCTCTGGGGCGCCACCGCAGTACTGTGAGCCGCTGTGGCCTCCCCGTGCTAGACACGGTCCTGCCCGTGTCTGGGCCTGAGCGCTGCCGCCGCCTCACCCCACGTCTTGGATTTGGGTTTATTTCATTCTCGTTGTCTTCCCGTATCATGGCCACAGTCCACAGTTCGGGCCCTCGAAGTCCCTCCTCTGACTGTCACCCCGTGTGTGTAGTGTCACCACTCTAGCTTCTCTCTGCATTGCAGACGTCACACCAGATACATATTCCTCAACTGCTAGCTGACACTCCCTTTCTCCAACAGCGGGCACAAGCCTACAGACAGCTGGAAATCCCAGCCCTATCCCAAAGCCGAAGCCTGACCGCAGCCTGGGTCCATCCTCCCTCCCACTGCTCTTCTAGAAGCGCCCTTCCGCCGAATGCCCCTGCCCCCACCCCGACACTCTCGCGCCTGGCTCAGCGCTGTGCTGGCATTTTCCCCGTTGCCTGAAGTGTCGTCTTCACCATTTCCTCCTTCGCAGTCCGATCCACCCGTCGTCTTTTCCATGAGACTATTTCTGATCACCGCGGTTGGGAGCGTGCTCTCCTGCTTGGATGTAGCCACAGTTTTTGGTGTATGTTCATTCATTTGGCAGCTCCGCAGCAGCTTACATTGTTAGCGGTGCCCCTGTGTCTGTGTGTGTCTTTCTTGTATCTGCCTAATTAGATTTTAAGGTCTTTGAAGGCATACACTGTGTCCTGCATTTTATATCCTCATGTATCTAGCAACGCACTTTAAAGATAGTGCCATGTCCAGAGGGAGGCAGGCCACGCCCCACACACCTCTGAGGGGCCTCTGTCACGTCACAGTCAGTGCGACTGCCCGCCTCCCCCGGGCACGGCTGTACACGCCATGTCACACTGAACAGGCATAGACTGCCACTGCTTGCATGTCACATAAACCTCACATTTACACGTGATTTCTACCTTTCTGTGTCATTCCTCCAGTGTTTTAATAATGGCAACTTCTCAGGAGCTCACAGCATGCTTGGCTTTTTACTCCTGAAGAATGGCAGACTACGCCACCTTCAATGTGCCTTTTTGGCATAAAGAATTACTTTGAGCTGATTAATATTTTTGAGAAACATAAGACACGAGAGAAACTCTGGAGAAACTGAAAACACAGTGCAAGTTTTGCTTCTGTAAGTGGAATTTGTATTCGTAAAGGGTGTTTCAGTAGAAATGTGTAAGCTGTCTCCCTCCTGGGACCAGGAAGAAAAGAAACTTCTTCGTGGAGAAGGCAGTGACTTGAATCGGCATGGCAAACCTTACCCTTCACCATGCTTTTCCTGGTCACCTCCCACTGCTGGCTTCTCCCTCCCTCCCTGAACAGCTTTCTTTGGTCTTCAGCTGAAGATGGTATATAAGGGCCACCTGGAGAGTTAGCAGTCTTCCTGGGTATCTCCCCTGTATACACGAGGCAGACATGTCAGTACGCTTCTGTTTGTTTTCCCCTGGTTGATCTGTCTTTGATTATTGGGGTCCCAGCCAAGAACTCAGACAGCTAGAGGACAAATTATTTTTCTCCTCTTATAAATTCAGTGACAAAGAATGGACCTATTGGGACAGCCCACTCTCTCCCAAGCCTGCAGATGATGTTAAGATATAAACTGAGGCACAGTGAAATTTTAAAGAGCTTGAAAAGCAAAAGTGGGTTTAAATTGGGCTGCACCGAACCAGAAGTGGTCAGGAGCACGCTGCTGCTAGGAGTTGGGGAGAGACTTTTACAGAGAAAAGGTGGAAGCAAAGAAGGCACATTACAGACGGTGTTGGGTGAAGCGTGTTTGCTGTCTGCGATGACTTGTCCTTAGCATTTTGGCGTGACCTGGAGGTGTTTACAGGCATAGACTGCCACTGCATCAGAGACTCCTCCAGCAGAAGGCCTCCTTCTTTATTAACTTAGCAATGGGGGCCTAATAAAACGGCAGAAGTTGGCAAAGGGTACGAATTTTTACCCAAGTCAGCTCTCCCTCATTGCCGTCTGTAGCACCGAGATGAGAGAGGACAAGGACGGGTAACATTTCACTGTGACCTTTCATTTGCAAATTCAGATGAGCTGGAGAAAACATTGCTAGGAATTAGCTATTGAACTGTGACTCTTGTGAAGTGGGTTTGGGGCTGCCCACTGCCTATGGCCCCTTGCCCTCCTGGGGACAGCTAGCGCTTTCCTGTTTGTCTGGTTTGTGTCCTGAGAACTTGGCTTGGCTTTCGGGTTGTTGGTTCTTGTGTGAGCAGGTGGCTCAGTCATCGCCTCGGGGGTCCCCATCATGTCCGGGCAGAAGTACGAGCTGCACTCCATCTGAGGCTCGCACCCTGCTGATGGTCCTGGCTCTCAACGGGCCGCCTTTCCTTTCTACCCCTGAGAGTGGCTCTGGGTTTAGGAAGGGACCTCAGGTTTGTACCCTCTTGGGGGCTGTCTCTCGTATCCATGGTTAAGTCACAAAAGGATTGTTGGTTTTGGTTTCAGGTCACATGATAGATGCTTACTTGGCTTATAAGAAAGAAAAAAAGGTAATTTTAAAAAGAGTTCAGTACTGCCAGGAGTACTGACTGTTTATCTCGGCTGGGAATTGATAAGATGGTTGAAAGAACTTGTTTTTAAGGAGCTCTGTGGCTAGAAGTTGGCCTGATCAGAAGCTGATATCCAGAACCTGATAGAACTACGTCTCTTCTACCACCGCACCCTCCGGGCGTGAGAATGAAGTGCTGTCCTGAGCATGTTGCACACTTTGCAGCAAGCACCGCTGCTTCCCAGGTTCCCTCTCTCCTCTCTCATCGGTAAAGGCTGTCCATGCACGTTAGCTTCACTGGCACCTGGGCTCAGACAAGCAACCTTATGCCAAGGACCAGGTCCTCTTTGAACTTAACCTTGGAGAGATTCGTAACTTTGCTTTCAACGGGGATCTGTGTCCACTTTCAGCCTCACAGTGCTGCTCACCTGAAGAGATGGGAAGGATTTCAATCAACACTTCGTATCATCACCTAACATTACAAGGCATGAACGTGAAACCTTTAAAATTAATGCTAGGAGAACCTGTGGAAGATAACTCCGTGGACTTGGAGTAAGGAAGCCCTTCTTAAAGAATAATTTTTTTTATGTAAAACATGGATACAGTGGAGCACATCAAAATTGAAAACTTCCCAACAATTCAAGAAATCATTACAATATTAAAAGACAAATCTTGGACAATGAAAGCTTTTTGCAATATAGGTAATAACATATCATTAAGAAAAAGCCAAATACCTAAAAGAGAAATGGACAAAACTGAAAAAGTCATTAATGGAAGGAGTAAAACCATAGGTGGCACAGACGAAATGGTGCGTTCTACAGGAAGCAGGGAAGACAAGCTTGTGCCATTTTCAGTCCCTTCGGGGAGGCCAAGCCGAAAAGTGGGGTACCACCCCGGCCTCAGTGAGGCGGATGGGGGTGCTCTCACCCTGTCTGTGCAAGGGTAAACGGGGAGTTGCACCACAGGGAGACGCTGAGCAGTGTCTGTTCCACCCACAGCGCAGCCAGTCTTCCACCCAGCGGTCCCCCTCACAGGCTCCCCTCTCACAGACACGTGCTCGAGGGGAGTTGTGACAGTTGTCACGGTAGTCCTTAACTGCAGCACGCTCATAGCTGATCGCGTCACAGATCGCGTCACAGATGGCTAGAGCAGGCAAAATGAATGTGCTCGACAGGTGTCTCCTGATGGGGACCTCGTGTGCGTGATGTTGAGTGACAACAGCGACTTGGACAGTTACGGGGGTGGCGTGTTACTGACACAGAACACCCCAAACCACGCTCTGCCGTTTCACTGGCACATGCATGTACGTGAGACGTTTTGAAGGCCCCTCTGAACCCCATGACACGCACACAGTCTGGTAACCTGGGAGGCAGGTCGCAGGGGCCGCCGTCGCCGAGGTTTCTACAGGGAAAGTGGATTGTCCTCGGTTATGTAACTTTACAAATAAAAATGAAAGAAAAAGAGGATAGACCTTTGGAGCCGGAAAGAAAACTCACTGTGGGCGGGGAACACATCCGGCAACACGCTCGGAGCCTATGCAATTTTAGTAGCCAGTGTCACCCCAACACAGTTACCAGTTAGAAAAGAAAGAACAGGCAGACTCTCTGATGTCGAACATCAGTTGCCTCTTTTACTGACTGGGGGTACTACCGTACGTGTGTGTGTGTGTATAAAATGCAGGGGTGCAGAGAAAGCACAAGTGAGTGAGTATTTGTAGCGCAAGGTACTCCCGTTTAAAGTAGGTGCTCACAAAAGCAAGCAAAGCCAGTGTCCTCCTCCTTTCCAATGAAAACAAAGCACGACGCTTCTTGTAAGGGTGCACCTCATTTGTGGGATCACAGTCTGGGTTCGGTCTACCTGGGAAACACCAAGCGGGTGGGGAGAACCCAAGCCCCACGTTCAAACGTGACCCCTTAACCCGCATGCAGCTCTGACTTCTCTTTAAAACTCCTCGGACAGCTTTAAATCACCTGTTTTCCAATCAAAGGAACTGAAACATTATTACACTAATTACTTTGGAAAACGAGCAAAGAACCAAAGGTCTTTGAAAAAACATTTCTTGCCTCTTTGACAAATATGGCCAGGCCCAGTAAAATCAAATATCCCATTGTGAAAAGATAAAGTGCCCCCAGTTGGGGTATTACTTTCTGAATAATCCTGTGGTTATTCCCAGTTTGAGCCCCAAACCATAACTCACTCTCGGAGGTTGGTTGGAATTGTCAACTGCCAGAGCGCAGTTTTATGCAGGACAGGAGGACCTCAGACTGAACTTGCCCAATTAAATGGATTAAATCGTAGCCAGGGCTGTGCGTTCCTGCTTTACTGCAGCATAAATGTAAATTCACCGATGCACTGAAGCCTGCAGCTGGTGAAAGTCCACGATTTTCCCAATGGAAATGCTGATTTATTTAACTCTGATTGTAAAGTTGAAAAGGAATCTAATATATCTAAGGCAGAAAAATGAAGAAAGAAAACATCTGTAACTTAGAGGTAAACATTTGGGACCAAATTGATTCTCAGTTATTTGTGAATGATTTTCATTTGACTTGGATGGAGGACTTGAGGCACCTAACTCCGCAGAGCAATAATGTAGTCCTTAAAAACATGGACCCTGTACAGGTGGCGAAGGAGATAATATGTCTAGAAAACTTTTTGGCCTTAAGAATTGTATGTCCAAATGCAATTATCAGTGCAAGGTAAAAATTTTTTGGTTTAAGTTGACCCATGTATTTTTTTTTAAACTATAAGAGTCTGAAAAAAAAAATGAGGCTAAAGTAATATATTTGTAAAATCTTTGACAATTTGGGGAGGAGGTAGGAGGCAGGACAGGGTGGTTATTTTTAAAGCATAAGTGTTACTGCTTTACTTTGAGTTTGATTTACTTTGGTTCAAAAATAAGGCAATTTTTTTTCACACAACAACAAAGTATCATAAAGTCATTCACAGCTCATCTTGTGATAACTTATGTAGACATTAAAAAATAAATAAGGCACCATCATTCTGCAGGAACGGTCACATGACTTAAGTGGCTCCGAAGGGACACTTGCAAGGGTGGCACACTAAATAAAATCTGTGCATTGACTTTGCAGTAATTCTTAATGCACACATATAAACAGGTCTATTAATGAGACTGCACGATGTAAAACATTTTAATATTTTTCCTCTTAAGAGATGTACAGGGTAAACAGGTACAGTCCCCTTCAAGAATCCCTTCTACCTCTTGCCAGTATTGGAAGTTACAGACATTCTGTGTCTAAAAGCCTCCAGTGCCGTGGCTCACGTTTTCGTGGTGGTTTTCATGGCATGCTAATGCTCAGAGGGGTATGAGGTCAGCTAGACTGGATGGACACTCTCTGAGCAAATGTGTAATACCATTTGGGGGCTCCGCTTGGGGGTCTCTCTTTGCACATACCTGTATGTGCACGCGTGCATTCACTCAAATAACCAAACTTGAGGACTCAGAAGCCGGCAGGAGATTACAGCAGTGCCCGGTTGCGCTCATAATCAAATCTGAATTCCCCGTCAGCAAGTCCCACCTGCCGCGGAGAGGAGTCATGGAACCTGACAGAAGGGACGTCTGGGCCCCAAAGCAAAGCGAATTCCTCGCGTGGCAAGGCCTGATGCCGCTTCCTGTGCTGGGTGGCCCTCCTTCCCCGGGCTCCGGGTCTGGGCAGCGAGGCCTCTGCCACCTCTCGCAGTCTCGTTTACTAGCAACCTCCATAGGAGCCCTGTCTGTCCATCACACTGGCCCCTCCCCTTTTCCAAACACAGACTGCATTTGCGCCTCCACCCAGGGTGCTCCTTCCACTGCTCCACGGGCTGATTTTGCTCATCCAGCCCCCCCAAAGTAAGCAAAACACAAAGCCACACACACACACACACACACACACACTCTTCCTCTTTGATGCCCTTCGTGATCTTCCCAGAAAAATGATCTTTGTCACATCGGAGTATCAGATACACTCATCTATATTGTCTCCTTACTTGTAGTTCACCGGGTCTTTGGTTCTAGGAACTTTCTCTCCAACGATGGTAAAATGAGGACCCGGCATGGGCGGGTCTCGCAGCATGGGTGTATCTCGCATCATGGGTGACTCTTACAGCATTGGTGGGTCTTACAGCGTGGGTGGGTCTCGCAGGAAGGGCGGGTCTCGCAGGAAGCGCGGGTCTCGCGGCATGGGCGGGTCTTGCAGCATGGGCGTGTCTCAGGAAGGGCAGGTCTCACAGCATGGGTGGGTCTCGCAGGAAGGGCAGGTCTCGCAGCATGGGCGGG
>PVJL010014303.1:0-28565 GCA_004026885.1 Lyroderma lyra | reverse complement strand
TTTCCCTATGATGCAATTCATACAAAGTGTATGTAGGAATATCAGACCCCAGTAAAATCATTTGTGACAAAGGCTTTACAGCATAGCTGTATATATGTTAAAAGTAAAAGTTGGTCATCCTGGTTCCCAAAGCTGCCTTTGTTGCTGCCTTTATTACCCCTGCCACTAGCATCTTCTCACTAGCTAACGTTTATAATGTAGTTCCTCTGTGCTGTTATGTGGCTTACTCCATCACTTCCTCATTTTTCTCTTCACCCCATCCTCCCCATCCATGCCTTTAAAGTGGGACTTCTAGCATGTCCTGTCTAGAGTGTCTTCAACTGAGGTTGGCTTGTGTTGGGCTGTAGATGACTGTTCATAAAGCTATAATGAAATATTTTCATTCATTACAAAAGAAATATATTCTCATTGTAAGAAATCCAAGACATACCAAAATATAAGAACTAGAAAATGAACATCCTTTTCTTCTAATTCTCTAGAATTTTGAGTTTGCACTAAACATGCTGGCTTATAACCTGCTTTTCTGTTTAACAACACATGCATCATATGCTTTATGGCTAGCTTTCCATGTCAACACATAAATATCAGTCTTGTTTTAATTCTCTAAGCATCATCTTTATATGGATGTACCATACTTTGTTTAACCAATTTTCCCATTAGTTAGGTTTTCTCTCTGGTTTTACTAGTATACACATCATTGCAATAAACAACCTATTCATATGCTTTTGGGAACCTCTGTGATTATATCTTTAGGGACAAATTCCTAAAAGTGTTAGATAAAAGGGCATACTGCTAAAGACTGAATATTTGTGTCCCTCCAAAACCCGTGTGTTGACATTTTACCCCTCCCCCTCACCGTGTGATGGTATTAAGAGGTGGGTCCTTTGTGGGGTGATTAGGTTATGAGGGTAAGGTCCTCATGAATGGGACTAATGGTTTTATAAAAAAGATCCCAAAGAACTCTCTCACCTCTTCTGCCATGTGAGGACACAGAAGTGTATGAACCAGGAGTTGGGCTGTCACTAGACACTGAACCTGCTATTACTTTAAACTTGGACTTCCCATTCTTTAGAATTGAAGAAGCAAATGTGTAAGCTGCCCAGTCTATGGTACTTTTGTTATAGCAGCCCAAACAAACTAACACACACATTTAAAATTCTGATTCGTGTTGCTAAATTACCCACCAGAAATTCCATCTCCATCAAGAGACAATATAAGAATTCCCGTCTCATTACAACTTTAACTTGAACATTTCTGATCTCTAAATAACATCTTTTTTGGTGTCATGCACAGTTGTAGTTAACACTATTTTAAGAAATACAACTCTTCAGTCCTTTCTTTGATGGTGGTGGAGGAGAGGGGGAAAGAGAGAGAGAGATGGGAGAATGAATATGAATATCAATATGAATGAGAATGAAGTAAAACATTTGTGCCCATCTCCCTATCAGAGACATATATTACCTGGTGAAGGACCATAGCAGGTTCTGTAACAAGAATGAAAATGATGATAATGAGGAAGATTATTCTGTAGGAAAGAAACATAGGAGACAGAGGGAAGAGCCTACCATGAAGACATTACGTTGATTTAGTGATAAGTGGATGAGAACTGTGATAAGAGCAGTCATGTTATAGAAGAAATGGAATAGATATGCTGAATTAGAGAAGTAGAAAAAGGACCTAGGATAAAGAATAAAGGATTGTGTGTGTAGGTCTGCAAAAGAGATCATCCTTTTCTTCACGGTGACAAATCCTAATTTGGCCATTTTGTATGCTAGTTGTGGGCAGACCTGATTGGAGGCAATGATCTCACCGGGTCACCCGGTTACATGGTAGCCAGACCACTACCTCCAGCCTGAGGAGTGCTTGCCTAACTGAAAAGCTCAAGTATGGCCACCCAAACACCAGCATTTAAAGACGTGGCTTTCCTGATAGCACAGAGATGATTCACAGTTCTTGGCTGTGAACCCACTGCCTCCTCTCCTAAACCTGAGTTCTGTATTGAATAGGATTACTATTTGGTGGAAAAACTTCTCCACTTCACTCATTGCTCTTAGTCTATCTTTTTAATTTTAATACAGTTTAGCATGTCTTAGAAAATAATTTGGCTTTATTCTCACTGTAATTTCTCTTGTATTTCTATAAATGAGCACTCATTCATTGTTTGAGAGAGGTGACATGAAGCATTGCTTGCCTCACGGGTCCACTTACCATTATTCATTTTCTATTAGCTCTTCCTTTTCCTGCTCCTTGGCAGCCAGGCCAATTGTAGTGTTTGCCTGGTAACTTCAATTTCCATCCTTGATACCCTTGTATGGGCTTTTGTAAACATGCCACGCTTTTTAGAAAATCAGTGCCTTCCTGCTACTTCCCTCTTCTGTCCATTACAATTCAGGAAAGGCCACTTTGTTATGTTCATACCTCACTGTGCAGCACAATTTATATTTCCTGGGGTTACCTGAAACATAAACCTTATCAAACATGGTGGTCTAAGGCAGGGGTCAGCAAATTTCTTCTGCAAAAGGCCAGGTGGTAAATATTTTAGACTTTGCAAGCTACATACGGTCTCCATGGCATATTTTGGTGTGTGTGTGTGTGTGTGTGTGTGTGTGTGTGTTTACACAAACCTATAGAAATGTAAGATCATTCTTAGTTCATGGGTCATACTATAAAGAACTGCAGATTTGGCCCACAATTATATATTTCTGACTTATTCTAGGAGGCTATACATTGTGACTATTTTCTGCTTATAGCAACACTTACCTGGAAGATACCAAAGCTGAATACGTACTGTGATGTACTAGAAATTTTCTAAGCAGCTAAAGATGTTAAAGAATCATGAAGCTTGAACGACCTCAGGACACCCAACCCTTATCAGATCTAATTAAAAACTTATTTTTGATGAAGGAATAATGGGATTTTAAAAAAATTGTCTACAGACCTGAGGATTCATTTTGGGCTCTATCCAGAAGGTAGTTTTGAAACCTACCTTCCTTGAAATTTCTGAATTTCCTCACTCACCCCCACCCCCACCCCAAAGTGAACTAACTACTCAGTGAATTCTTACTTTGTTGTATGTCCCCTTGGCCTGGCATGTTAAGGAGCTCAGTTTATTTTCTTTGATAGTTTTGTTTTAGCCTTTGACAATTCCCTATGTAAAAATTAGGTTAGGAGAATTTTTCTTACAGTTTCTGAAGTTATAGCAAGAATGAAGTTTGGTCAGCTTGAGAATAATGGGGGTGAATCAGATAAGTCATCTTGTTTGTGTGCAAAGGGTGGGAAGATACTGTTAAGTTTCTTTATTTAACGAAATGGGGCACAGATCTTGCCAAAGAAAATTGTGCAAGTCTTTAAAATTTGCAAAAGTGATTCTGAATGTCCTATAGATAAATTGTAGAAAATTGATAATGTTGCAAATGTTGCTTGTTTATAAAAATGTATATAAATTTTGTCTAAAAATGCGGTTGATTATTGCTCACAGATTTTGACCTATTTTGCATCTATTTGTCAATTCATGTAAGCATACCTAATTGCCCATATAGGTTTAGCTTTTGAGTTCTTTTTTGGACCTATTATAACATCTTTCGGGTCTCCTCACTAATTAATGATTTAAACAAAACATTTGCCATGTGATCATTCATATTTATGTGACATTAATGATTATTATGGAAATTGTCTTCCAACAATCTTAACATCCTACTTTTATTCATTATAACATATGCATGTATATGTGTGACATACCCAGTTATGTAGTTATAGTAATACAGCATGTTTTATATCACCTTTTTTATTATGTAGTGTCTATGTAAGCAAATGAATTATTTGACTTAATTATCTATATAATTCATGTCAAAAGGAATTGGGCTCTACTATCTGTGTTTCTCTGCCTAAGGAGATCTGATCACAAGAAGTAATACACTTCTTTTTACCCATAACTATGTGTCTATCTATGGTGTAGCAAATATTAAATAGGACATGGCCACACTGATTTGAGGTGGTGGCTGTGCCCATGACTGACTGTGTGATAACCAGTTTTATCATGCTTTTACCTATGAAGATTGCCTAATATTCCAAATCGACACCCCTTATTATTTTGACATGACTCTAGTGAAGTTAATAGTATGGTGCTGATTATTAATATGATTTTTTTCTTGCTCTATATTGCCAGATTTCTAAGGTAGAAGAAAAGTTTCTTTTAATACCCATTCCCATTTAGGAAAAAAAAAAACAGCTTACTGCCATGTTCATTTAATTTTACATCATCATGGTTTTCAAATTGGAAATAAAATATAAAAACTGTTCTTGAAGTTATTTCTAAACAGAACTTTAATTGTAATGTAACAGAAATGTATATGATGATCAGTATTTGATATTTTTTCGTGTAGTGAATTTCAAAGTGTGGGACTTTGGCGGGTGAGGTAAGAACTGTTATCTGTGAGTTATAATATTGGGGTAAAAGCTGCTGCCACAAGAGCCACCGAGTATCCTTGGGGCCAATTAGATTCATGTGGAAATCTGTATATTCTGCTTTTTGAAAAACAGAGCAGTTTATCGAGGACTCTTAAATTGTTATAGATAGTTTAGACAAAATGTTTGCTTAATGTCCAAGCAACCCCATTAGGTGGGTAGGAGTCAGCTCAAACCACAAAGCACTCAAGGGGCTGGCAAGTCCAGAGCTTTGCTTTCCCTTTGTAGGGTTGTGCGTGCGGCTCTGCCACTGTTTGCCTATTACCTTCAGAGTCTACTCAGCATTTCTGAATTTAAAGCTGTACTTGGCTTTAATTCACACATTTTTATATGAATTTTTTTTTTTTAGTTGTTTACAAGGCATTTATTCTGAATAATGTGCTGGGAGATTATAAATAACCTTAACTATCAGTAAAAAAAATGTGCTTACAGAAAATTCATTCTAATTAATCTAAATATATTAAACTCACCATTCAGTAGCATGAATTAGCCACTATTTAAGTGTAAACTTTTACTTTCATATTGCCCAGTTCTTTTTTTTTTTTTTAAGTATGTTGAGGTTGCTTTATTAGATCATATACATTTATAATTCTTCTCTTATGAAGTTTTTAATGGAATGGCACGTATTCTCAGAAAAGTGAAAGTAATTTTTAGGGAGATCAAGTATTTTCCTGCCATCAAATTTTTTGTTTTTAAACTGTAATGTTGCCCTTGAAATTTCTATTAAGATGGGAAAATGCTGATAAAGTTAATACATTTATACCTTGTTTTGTACTTGGCAAACTGATTTCTAAATGCCTTTGGATATTTAACTCAGTTTCATTCAGTGACTATTTCCTGATTTCCACTCACGTGGCAAGGATTGTGCTAGGTCATTGCAAAAGCATGATGAGTAGATAGAGATTTTCTACCTAGAGAGTACAGTGATAATAGCAGAAGACAGATAAGAAGTAAAATGAGGAGAGTACAATGTGCTGTGTGTAATAATGGGATGCAGTCAGCATATAGGAGGGAATGATTAGCACTGTGAGTGGAGTAGACAAGGAAGTCTATAAATGATAGCAAACACTGTAGGCTAGAGATCGAGAAGATCCATTCGGAGTGCATAGATGGAGTTCTTATAGCTTGGTGACGACTAAGTGAAGCTCTCCTTACACACACGGAGACTATACAGAGCACGACTGAAGAAGCTCATAGTCTATTAGAGAAAATAGAAAAGGGAATGTATAATTATAATACATTATGAAAAGTGGCACATTAAAGGTATGAGTCCAAACCTATAAGAACATGAGAGGCAATGGTTAGGGCTGGGGAGATGAGGCTTAGAGGCGGCTTCTGATGGAGAAGTTAGAGTCTAGTCTGGAAGAATGTGTGAGAGGAGATAAAGAAAGTTAAGAGGGACATAGGATGACTGTTCTGGGCAAAGACCAGTGTATGCAAAGGCATGAAGCCCGAGAGACAGAATCTAGCAATTCAGAGGAATGTGTCCTTAGTGCCAGCAATGGGGCAGATGAGGTAAAAGTCAGTGTTGGGCAAGTAGGTAGAGGGTCATATAGGAAGGGCCTTGTGACGTAGATATGGTAGGAGGAATCTTTCAAGTGTTTAAAAAATGGAATAGTATCAAATGAGTCTTCATGAAACATCACTCTAAAAACAATGTGGAGAAGAAGGATTCCAGCAAAATAAGGTTAGAGTCTAAGAGATCAAATAACATTTCCTATAGGAATCTGGATGTTAAATGAACATGGCCTGAACTCAGGTGGGGGAGTAGATATGAGAAAAGGATAGATTTTATCATGCCATAATAAAAATGTGGAACAGGGCTTCGTGACAAGGGCATGACTCAGAAGGAGGTGTGCAGGATGGCACCCAAATTTCTGGCCTGTAGTCGATAGTTTCATTTTTAATTGGAAATGATGGCAGAGGCGTAGGAATGGGAGGGCAGATCAACAGGAGAGAGGTAACAGACCCTAAGCTCAATATCATTAAGATACTTGGATCCTCCAAATAAATATGCCAGATAAGGCAGTTGGAAACTTTGAGTTCAGAAGTGAAAAGAAATGTTGAGCCCAAGGTACACAGGTGGGATCTTTAAGTACATATATAGTTGATGAATTAGATGGGGCCACTCTGGAAAGAGTGCATGAAATTAAACCAGAAATGGATCCCAGGAAATCCACCTATGCAAGGAATGAAATGAAGAAGGGAATGAGGAGGAAGACCAGAAAGAATATCAAGAATGACGGACCAGGGAGGCTAGAGGAAAGCCAGGAAATGATGGTATCACAGACATCAAGTTGAGGTTCCAAAATGATGACATGGCTGCAGAGAGGCCGTGGGAAGGCAAAAGGAGAAATATACACCAAACAGAAAATAGCTACTGGATTGAAACAAAAAGTGCATGAGGATTAAAGCCACAAAGGAGAAATGAGGGCGGTGCCATGCATTCTTTGTTTATTTCTGAGGGCAAGTCCAAGAATTGGAGGAGTCAAGCGTGGCTCTTTCTAATGATGCAAAGTCCATGACAAGAGACATCACCAGCCTCATCGGCTGCTGTAAATGTCTTAAAAGAGTTTTTGGCAAGTTGCAGGGACTCATTGCATGTATTCATTGAATGAATGTATAAACAAGATAGGAGAAACTTGAAGATGTCTGTGTATCAGACTCATGGAAAAGTCTGTAAAAAGACTCATGGAAAAGGACTCAAGGAGATGGTGGCTCAGGATTGCTGGCCGGGCGGAGTGGAGGCTCTGAGACTGAGCATGGAGCGTGCGCCTTGCGATGAGATTCTCCTCCCCAGAACTGTGGGAATAAGACAGTCAATAATGTTAGAGAATTTCAGGGCAGTTGCATCAGGAAATTGGCGGGAGTAGACTGCTACAAACTCCTAGGATTTTGTGGTTACAAAACCTGTGTTTCCTAATCTAGAATGCCCCTTAAAAAAAAAAGACAAAATGCAGCTAATTACTTGTGTAATTGGGGTGAAAAGGCTGAGTTATTTGAAATAACAGTCTTGATTCTGCACTTGGCATTCTGTGAAGAACTGGTTTTCATTTACAAAGTGCTTTGCTAGGCTAGTCTCAGTGTTTATCTCGCTAACTGCTCCTTTCAGTACCCCGCTGAGGTAAGTTAGCTCTTCCATTAACCCTAATAGCAAGTTCATCTCAGAAAAAGGACACTAAATGGGAAAAAGAGAATTCATTTGAGACCTTGCAAGTGCCCAGCTCAAGTCCCTCTCTGAAAGGTCGTAGTCTTTTCTGCAGATGAAGAAATACCAAGATTGACTCAGCACGGGGGCTAAGGGTTGGGCAGCTGGAGTATAGCTATCATGTGATTTATAGCACCCTATTTTGTAGAATGGATATGCATGTTATTCGATCTCCCTTATAATTAATTGGAAGTTTGTAACTTTTGACCACCTTCCCCCTGCCTCTGCCTCCCACCCTGCAACCACAAATCTGTTCTGTTTCTTTGAATTTGAATTTTTTAGACTCCACATTTCAGTAAGGTCATACAGTATTTGTCTTCGTCTGACTTATTTTACTTGGCATAAGGCCTTCAAGGTTCACCCATGCTGTCACACATGGTAGAATTTCCTTTTTGTGGCTATATGCTATTCCCTGTCTATGTATACCACATTTACTTTATCTGTTAATCCATCCCTGGATGCTAGGTTGCTTTTATTTCTTGGCTATTGTAAATAATGCTGCAATGAACATGGGCTGCAGATATCTCTGAGACAGTGCTTTCGTTTCCTTTGGATATAAACTTAGAGGTGGAATTGCGGGTCATATGGTAGTTTTATAAATGTTTTGAGGTACCTCCATACTGTTTTCCATAGTGGTTGCATCAATTTACATTCTCACTAAGAGTGCACAAAGGGTCCCCTCCTTCTATAACACAACACTTATCTCTTATCTTCCTGATGATAATAATTCTACTAGGTCTGAGGTGATAGTTCATCCTGGTTTGAATTTAACATTTCCCTGATGCGTGAAGCTGAGCCATTTTTCATGTCTGCTAGCCATTTGTGTATCTTTGGGGAAATGTCTATTCAGGTCCTCTGCCCATTTTTAATTGGATTATTATTATTTGCTATTGAGTTATGTGAGTTCCTTATATATTTTTTGATGTTAACCTCTTATCCATATATGTGCTTGGCAAATATTTTCTCTTATTTGGTAGGTTGCCATTTCCCTTTGGTGGTCACTTCTTTTGCTGTTATTCTGTAAGTCTGGGTTTGGTTCTGCTTTTCTTTTTTACTAGTAAGCAATCAGACAAGTGACATGAGTCATACAAGTGCAAGTTTGGATTCTGTGTTTATTTAAAATTTGATATTTTGTTCATCATGAATTTTTAAAATTTTTTCAGTTACCATTGACATTCCATATTATTTTATTTTAGTTTTAGTTGTACAGTGTAGTGGTTGGAGAGTCATGTAATTTATGCAATGATCACCCCAGTTAGTCTAGTTAGTATCCACCTGGCACTATACATGGTTGTTGGAAAATCATTGACTATATTCTCCTTGCTGTACTTCTTCATTATGGATTTTTGCACCATTTTGGATTTTAAAAAATTACATTATCTTATTATTTATCTAAGTTTATTTATCTAAGTTTTTTTTTGCACTTCTCTTAAACTTGGGGTCCTAGTGCAGTGCCTTACTTCCCTTGCTCTGCCCTGGAAACCAGAATGTAATCAGAATGTATTTGTTAAATCTTTATTTTCCCTTTAACAATAGTTTTCTTGGCTGGTGGTGTGAACTTAGAACCACCATATAACCAGTCCACTTTGGGAAAAGATGCAGATGGCAGATTTTGCTCTAAAATGGATTTTAATTCTGGAAATTTTCAGAAGCTTTTTGAAACAGTCTGGTGAAGTTAATGTGTATGTTTAAAGCTTGATAACTTTGGTAAAGGTAAAAGATTACAAAGATTGCTTTTTCGTGTGAGTTGTGAAGCTCTGAGGGGAATTCTAAAGATATAGCTAAAAGAGGTTTTGAGCACAGGCATATCACTAAGTAGTAAATCAACTCTAAAGTTGGTACTCTGAAGATCCATTTAGATGATTGAAGTTAAGGATATTACTTCAAAAGGCCTCATTATTTAGTTTTGTGCTATATATTTTTGATAAAGTAAATTTGAATTTGTGTAATTTTCTGATTAAAAAATATATTTATCCCTTAAATAAATGAATCTCTTTATTGTGTTGATACTTAAACCAGAACTATATGTTTCTTAGAGGATAATATCTGGCACATGGATTTTCCATCTATTATCCCTGTTATTAAAAAATATGCTACAAAGATTCTGTCTTAGATCATTGCATCCTGGCCAGATGCTTTCACATTCTTGATATGTCTGTATTTATACACACCTATTGTTAATTTTTATGCTGTAACAGCTTTTCACTTTGAGAATCACTGTGATATTTTTTTTCAAGAAAGCTAACCATTGCACACCTTCTTGTTTCTATTGGTGTCTACTACAAAGCAGTGGTTACCCAGTCACAACCATAGACATGGCACCAATCTGAAGAACGTTCTTATTTTTCCTGGGAAAGTACCTAAGTGTGGGATTATTGGGTGACATGGGAAGTGATTGTTTATAAGAAACTACTTAAATGTCTTTTAAAATATCTAACATTTTTCATTCCTGCCAGAAATGCATGAGAATTCCTGGTAGCACTGGATGCTTGCTAGCCCTTTGCATTTCTGTTTTTTTGTTTGTTTATTTTTGTTTTTTAGTAGGGGTGTAGGTTTATTGGTTATTTCATTGTGATTTAAATGATTTCCTTATCCACAGAGATAGGAATTTTTGATATTCAAGAAAATTGAGTAACAGAGTTGAATATTGAACTAGGTGATATTTTAAACTTTTCAAACATGATTCTTCTTAGATTATCTTAACACATTATATATAAAGTAACATAGATTAGTTATTATCAGGAAAATATTAACATTGCACTTCATGGGTAGACATACTACTTAAGGAGATAAATGCTGCTTTTCTTAATTTCTTTAAAATAAGTTCTATAATTTACATTTTCAAACTATGATAGGTGGATGGTTGTTTTTTCTAAAAAATAATGTCAAACTAGTAAAAATTTGGGTACATTTCATTATGAGTAGTAATTTATATGTAATATTAGGTACTCCAAATATTAATGTTGTACTAGTGTACATAAAAAATAATTGTAGAGTTAATTATTAACTTCTTTTAGCAATCAAAACTATTCCTTTGTGGTTTTAAGTGTGCTTGGCTTGAAGTATACACTAACTGCCTAGAAATTTGGCTCTTCTCATACTTCAAAACACTTTGAATAAATGGTAAGTGCTTTTGCAAATACTCTTCTCTGTGTGTTCTGATGATATGGGTCTGGTACTAAGTTATGTTTCTGTATCAGATGCAGGTCTGGTATAGCATTATTATCAACTATTTGATAAGTGATGCAATCTACTGTACTCTTCTGATATTTTTTAGTAGCATTACACTGCGATGTAGAGTATGTAAGCTGTTTTTCCCCCTCTGATGGAGGAATTGACACTTTAAAGTAGATTGGATCTACATAAAGTTGAAGAGGCTTGGCTATATAATTCTTGATATATTATTGATATATACATTTTAATAATTCTGATTCCCTAATATTCTTTTTGCCTCAATTATAGAGACAGATGAGGTGGATGCCATTTTTTTTTGTTTGATATGAACCTATTACCAGGATTTATCCATTTTCTTCTGCTTATGTGGACCTTAGCCCCACCTACTCTAAGTAGATAATTTCAAGGAATTCCAATAAAGATAGTGGAATGATGACAATGAATCTGTTATTATTATCTTATGAGACAATTATCATTTTCTATTAAAATGCCACTTAAAGTGTATGGTTCTTGGATGGATGTTGGTCCACACACTTACTGGTCTAAAACAAAATGTGCGCAGAAATAGAGTGTATGCATTTTTGAAGCTTTTAAAGCAATTTAACATTGTTCTGGCTTCCAAGCACAGCAATGCAGAAATAATAGTCCACGATGGCTTGGGTGAGTAGGTGGGAAGATCTGATCCTTCACTGCCGATATTATGAAAATTACTGATGAAAGCATAGTGGCACTTCTCAGTATTCTTTGACCTTGAAATACAGCTTTTATTGAGTGATTGCTATGTACCAGATGCTAAGTATTTTACATTTTATCTTATTTACCCTTCATCACATGTCTACCACCTGCCTTTGTTAGATCCATTTTACAGGTGAGAAAACCAAAGCACAAAGAATTATCTTGCTTAAGGTCATGCAGCTAGAAGTTACATATCCAGGTAAATAAGGAATAAAGTAGCTGTAGGTAAACTGATAGATTTCTGACAGTCGTGCATGCTGATCTCAGTTCTTGCATGTGTAACTACGGTAGAGGATATGATGCATGTGTATAGTAGGACTTGTTTGAGCTACCTGGTGCCTATGGCTTGCTTATGGATGAGTGGACAACCCACCTTGGTGAATCACAGCCTTCCTCTTTGGGGATTGAGAAGAACCATTTCCTACCCCCAGGGAGAGCACTTCAGATATATGTGTTACCACAAGAGAACATAAATTTCAAGTGGTCAGAGAGACTCATCTTTGCTTATCAGCTCTACTCTTTCTTGTCTCCCTTGGGCTCTGCATAAAGAATCTGATAATAATTGTTGGTGCAAATTCTGTATCCTTTCCCATTTGTATCTCTTCATTGGTTCTTTATGAAGCAAAGATGCCCAGTGGTGTTTGCAATGACTAAATGTTAACAGCAACTGTCATAACAAGGTGCTAAGGGTGAGTGTGCAAGGGTGTGGAGACTGAAAAGGTAAAATGTGCACAGATTAGGAGATGGCTGGGAAGCAAGTGGCACTCCCATTTCCTTGGGGTGTGACCAACATGTCACCTATATTTGTGCTTAGTATTCACTGTACTCCTTTCAAATCTGTCCCCTAGCTATGAAAGTATTTCTCCATCCCTTCCTCCTTCCTTCCTTCCCTCCTTCCCCTCTCCTCTCCTTCCTCTCTCCTTTTTCTCCTCCCCTTTCCTCTTTGCTCTTTTCTTTTTCTCTTCCTTCCCTCATGGTTCTTAATTATCTTCCTGTCCCCTTCTTCATCATCAATCTTTGTCTCTACCTCCCTCCTCCTCGTTTCCCCTGCCATTCACTCTCTCATTTTGTCTCTCACATGTATACTCTCTCTCATTCTCGTCCTCTCTCCCCCATCCCTCCCTCTGCCCCTCTCTCTCTCTCTCTCATCTGCCCTCTCGAAGTGTTCATACATACATGCTCTAGGAAAAACAGTAGTCCAGTGGCTTTGAAAGTGGCTTGATAAGGTTGAAACGTTCCAGTCTCGTTCTCTGGTTCCCACTGAACACACGAATCTATGCCTTGTGTCTTCAGTGGCCTCAGGAACACCTTTACATCTTCATTTACTATCTACACCGCCTGGTTAAGAGCTTAAAGCCGAAAAACTTGTAATACTTTTCCATTCTTTATCCATTTAAAAAAACATAAAATAAGTATGAAGAAAACCATTCAAAAATTTCAATTATTTCTAGTATGATGGCAGTGATTTCTTTTTAAAAATTATTAGCTACTTACATAATTTTACTATATGCATAAATATAGTCATATCACAGTACCTTTGTAGGGGGAGGTCAGGGAAACTTTTTGCTCCCCTTCCTTTATACTTCAGCTATCCTGCTCCCGGCATACACATTACTTCTACCAATCCCTCCTCTTATCCAACTCGGTAATGCATGCAAACAACTTGGTATCCTTATACTTTTTCTTCGTGTGCACAAACATATCCTCAGAAAATTGTAGTCTCTGTTTTACAAAAGCAAGTTTATATCATCACACATGTTTCTATCTTGCTTTCCTTATAAAATCGTATACGGGAAATCTCTCCAAAGTCAATTGCTAGACATCTAATTCATTCCCTTAATGGTTGCTTATGTTTCATGATGTAGACATAAAATAATTGAATGCTTTCTGTATTGCAATCACGTTTTTCCTCTACTTTGTGCAGTGTTGTAATAAATACCGTTTCACATTTATCTTTATGTACTTATGCCTTTATTTCTATAGGCTGTATTTCAGAGGAGGGATCTCTAGGCAAGAAGGAGTATGTGTTTTTAGTCTAAATGGATGTTGTCAAATAGCTTTACAAGAGGCTGTGAGAATATGCATTTCCTCTGGCAATGTATGAAAGCACACCTATGTTCTGCCCCATCTCTGCCAGGAGGGGTGGTTATGGGTACCTATAAGACAACACATCTGGCACCCTATCTCAAAATTTCTGGGCTCTATCTTGGGTTTTTATCTGTGTCTGGAATGGATATTACTTGGAGGCTTCAAATGACTTGTAGTTGATATTTTCCGACTACAGTTCTGCGTGTCTTCTGCCCAGGACCCTTCAAGGCCTTGGGTGAGGATGGGCTTTGTCTGGATTTGCACTTGTGTGTGTGTGAGCAACCCCGAAGTGCTGGGGCCCCCTCTGTGCCCCTGCTTCCTTTCTTTAGAGAGGACAATTCTGGGAGACATTGCCTTCACTGTGCAGGAGGTCCTGATGGCATGGAGCCTCCACTGCCCACCAGGGTGATCTGTCTAACAGAAGCGAACATTCTCCCCAGCTTTCCCTCCGTGGTTTCATTTCCCCCACTGCCTCAACTCCTCCTCTCTACGATTACCTCCCCAGTACACCACGAGCAAACTCAAGAAAAGACAGGTCCTTCGTGTAGTTCTCAGCCTGATGGCTATAAAGTGATCACTTTATGTTTTGTTGCTTTATATTTCATTTTCCCACTTATTATGAGGGTGGTCATCTTTTCCTCTGTTCACTGCCCATGCTGATTTCCACGGTTGGGGATTGTCTCTTCAACGCTTAGCCCATTTGTTTAGTGTGTGTGTGTGTGTGTGTGTGTGTGTGTGTGTGTGATTTTTACAATTTTAAGATCTATTCTGAGTGTTCTTCTTATTAGTGTTTCTAATATTAATTAGCATATCTGTCTTAGCATGTCTGTCATAATGCTCTTTTGCATTAAAATTAAAAAAAAATTATGTTGTCAAACATATGTATCTTTTGTGGAATCTGCTTCTCTCATTTGGTTTAGGAGGTCTTTCTCTTTTCCCCTCATAATTTATACAAATCTCAATCCTAGATATTTTTTGTATGGTTTTGTTTTTATTTTTAATATTTTAAGACTAGAAGCTACCTGGAATTTATTTTTGTTTCATATAAAATATGTACCTAATTTTATTTTCTTCCAGAGAGTTAGTCTATTGTACCAGCACCATTTATTAAATAATCTATCATTTTCCCCACTAAACTGAAATATTATCCTTGACGTGTATTAATTTTTTATTGTGATTTTTTATCCTGAATTCTTTATTTTGAATTATTTGTCTTTTTCTATGTTAATACCATGTTGATTTGATTACAATGGCTTTATGTAGTATTTTCTCATTTATTACCTATTCTTCATTATTTATGAATTTAAGATAGCGTAGTCCAATTTATAAAAAGAATTGTATAAGAATTCTAATTGGAAGTACAGTGCAAAAAATTGATTTTTTTTTGTGCTATGAGCACTTTTCATGCTACAAAGTGGCATACCTGTTTGTTTGTTTAGTTTTTTATACCCTTGAAGAAGATTTTATGATCATTTTCATTTAGCTTCTTTCTTGTTAAATATACTCTTGATTTTTGAAATAATGTTCAGTCCTTAACAGGGAATTATTTTGTTGTCACCCCTCATTTGCTAGAGCCTTAAACATGTGCTTCATTTGTCTTTTAGATAACACAAAATTGTCTCTTTTTCGTATTAGAACTTCTGAGAAACACACTTCTCCCACTGTGCAGTTCCCCTGCAAAGCCTATCTTCCTTCTGAGGCTTGTCACCATGTGATCCTTACTGCGCGAAGTAATGACAATGTTTAAAACGGGGAGAGGGTATCCAGAGATAACCAACCCACAGGTCTACACGGTTATGCCGTCAGCTCAGTTGAGACGTGGTCCCTGGCCTTGTCTTGGCTTTGCTGACCTCTCCCCCTCGGTCCCCAGTCCTGCTGTACTTTACTGGCACGGCTTCCCTCGGGACATTGATGAATGCCTTCTTTCTTGATGACTGTATTTTATTTGCTGACTTTGTCTACATGGACTTCGCTTCCTCCCATTCACTTACAGTTTTGTTTTCATTCATAAATTCACAGTATCTGAAGGAATTGTAAGTATAATTGGTTCTCTGCAAAGCTGATGGCCTCAGTTCCTCCCCTCCCTGTTCATGTACCTGTATGCTGTATTTCCTGTTAGGAGGGTGGAGTCTCTTCCCCTCGTTTTGAATCTGGGCTGGCCCTGTGACTACCTTTGACCAATAGAATATAGAAGAAATGATGTCATGTGACCTCTGGGCCTGGCCTTACAAAGCCTTGTAGCTTTTGTTTTCATCTTCTTGGAATCTAGCCATCACATGATGAACCTCAATCTAGACTGATGAATGATGTGAAACTACCTGGAGAAAGAGAGGCCCAGCCAGCCCCCAGCTGATCCACCTGTCCCAGCTGCAGCACTAGGCACGTTGCAATCCTGAGTGACCTTAGTCGTCCCCACATTACATACGAACTTTCCACCTGAGCCCAAGCAGCCCTGGAATCGGGAAATATAATAAAGTGTTTTAAGCCACTCATTTTGAGTTGGTTTGTTACCTAGCATGTGGTAACTGAGCTAGTAAGCATCAAAGGGCAGTATGTAAGTATTAGTAAGATGAAGACGGGTAATTCCACCCTCAGGCAATTCCAAAATAAATTTTTTACTAAGTGAGGGATTATCTTTGGGGGGATAGGAACGAACAAATAATCAGGCAGTGGTGTATCAATAAATTACATTAAGGCTATGTCCCTTTTTAAAGATCTACATTTTTTTCAATATTTTTCTATATCCAACACATATATATGAGGGCTGTCTGGGAAAAATCCAGCCATTATCAATATCACATTGTTATATTATCTGGCTGGATAATTTCCAGACAGCCCTTGCATATCAGAATAGAATGGCAATCATTTTAGAATATTTATAAAATAAAAATATCATTGAGGGGCTATTTAATACAGTTCTTTGTTATTACATGATTTCTGCACGCATTTGTATTCCTGCATCTATGAATAACATCCCTTTTCTTTGTTGATTTTCAGTGACTCTTGAGTTTGAAAATCCAATGACTAAATATGTTAGGTATTAAACGAAAGACTAAGGTATTCCCATTTAGTAAGTGTATCAAATAGTCACACAAAAGGTGTGACTTAAGTTTTGTTTCTCAAAGGTCGTTCTGTATCTCTTTGATTCCTGAATTTTAGTGGATTCTGGGTAGGTAATGTTGCCAGATGAATGTCCTGATATCTGAGCTATTACTGCACTTAGCAAACTCATTAGTAAACACATTAATATTGTGGTGTTTCTGTAAATTCTGTCTCCTACATTTTTAGGTTCAACATGGACAGCAGTATTATCAATATTATTATTCAAATAAGATAAACACCAAACATGCTATGTGCATAGCTTTACAGTAAACAGTATACAGCAAAATGTTTGTTTCAAGTGAAAGATGGTATTATTCTAAGCCCTGCTGTCTAGGTCGGCTTCTTGCTCTGCATAACTGCATCACTGCGCAGAGCTGAGCAGGTGCGGCTGCTGCTTACCGTATTATAACGATTACTGGGAAATTCTCCTGGTTAATCTAGCCCTTGGGTATCAGCAAGTTAGGGTAGGAAGACCTGATCTGAAATACTAGAGGTGGTGAAGACAGTACTTCCCAGAGAAAAAAAAAGATTTCTTTGATACATTATTATAGTTTTTAAAACGGGAGCTTATGACCTGTCAACAATCTTGAGGTTACAGATGCTTTCAGACTATAGCTACTTGGAGGGTGTGGGCAGATAAAGATTTTATTTTGTATTTAATTGTAGTGGGTATCTTTTAACGTTCTGGGAAGCATCAATTGGCAAAGGTTATTATATAATCAGTAGGGCAGAAGAAGAGCTCAAGGTTGAAATTAACAAGTTATTATACAAATCAAAGGAATAGGAAAAGGCAATTTGTTCAACTTGTCATTGTGTCTGGGCAATCAGTGTGCAGATAATAACGGAGATGGAAAATCAGAGTGGAGAAGCAGGTGAATCAAAACACTCAGGCTTTTGTTTTGTTTCTTTACAATTCAGTACAGTCAATGTACCCATATGACAGCTCTGAAGTGGGTGGCAGGAGTCAATAATGCATTGTTTCTTGTTTTTGTGAGTGACTTTTCAGAAACAATTAAAACCATAAATTATTTGGATGTTAGTTCTATAATGTTTGATACCTCATATTACACCTTTAGTACGCTAGTATTGGAGACAGTTAATAAAAATAGCTCTTGCTGGACAAAGCTTTTTCTGACTTCTAACAAATCTCCAGGCACAAAATAAAGAGTCAACTCTTGGCCTTTGTAGAACTCACAGCAGGTTCAAAAAGTGCATGAAGACAAAGCTATAGAACATTCCAGAGTGAAATCAATAGTGACCATACTTTAAAAATTAGTAAAATTTTGTTCTGTTTGACTTAAAAAAAACAAAACAAAAACTAAAACTTAGTCTTTAATAAAATCCTCATTTACCTAATTGGCTAGGTATATAGGAAGTAATCTACTGGAATCTCATTCTGTTCTTAAAGAAACTACTTAAAGGTATAATGCCATTTTATACTTACATAATAAGCCTTACAAAGTACTTTGCATGCCTGTTATCCTTTTATCACCATGTAATATTTGAACAAATGAATAAACAATGCTGTGAATTTTATACCTTTGTCCTTAAAACAAAAAAACCACACTTCCCAAATGGTTTAATCTCCAACTATAAATAAAGGGGGTCTCAAACCAAAATGAGAAAAACTACCCTGGCTGTGCAGGCATTTGTTTTGGTTGGGAAGAGACAGGAGGCTTACATGGTTCTGAGGAAATAAGTGCATGACAGTTTGAAATAATTTCGTAACTGTGGGATGAGAAAAGGAAATGGACAGGTAGAATTGGCAGGGTTTGATTGAGAGCTGACAGAGATGGAGAAATAAAAGAACATTCTGAATTTTCTGCCTTGGTTGGTTGAGGAGTTGACACAAAAGTGATATTCGTGTTCGTGGGACTGTTGTGCATGGCATCGTGGAAAGCTTTGGGTGTACGTTTTGGACTTGATTTGAGCTACTATAGCACCAACAATTCTTTCATTAGTATTCCCAAATTTCAGGAGATCTAAAGCAAAGCCCCAGAATTGTAGTTATTTGGGGAAAGGAGAATTTAAACAAGAAAGGGTGATAAAAGGAAACATAAATAAATAAAACAAGAGAAAACTTGCATAGACCAATGAGGATGGCATGTATCAGCTAATTAATATAATTACTCAACCCTTGACACTTGTGTTGTGAACTAATTAGTATGATTACTCAACCCTCTCTACTTGAGGTCCAAACAAAAGAATAATTATATATATTTAGCATATTTTGTTTTGAATCAGGTGAATTCCACTGCCTGATACCAAGGAGGGAGCAATAAACAAAATATGTTGATTAATTCCAAGAATGTAAGTCCATTTTAGGCTACACAAAGTCATTGATTTTTTTAAAGCTATTGGTATTAAAAATACTAACTCAAGAATGCTGTAGAATTAGTTGCCATTCTATGTAGAATATACTAAAAATAGCTAATAATTTTTGAGAGCTTAAGTGTTTAATACGTGTTCCAAGAACTTTGTAGGTATTAATTTAATCTACATAAAAAGTTAATAAGATGGTTACAATAATTATCCGCATTTTATAAGTGAGGAACCTGAGGCATGGAGAGAACTAATAATTGCCCAAGGTCAAGTAGCTAGTAAGAATAGAAACAACATTTCAGAGCCTGTGTTCTTAAACACTACTGCTTCTCTGATCTTTTTCTATGGTGTCTTTTCTGATATCATGTATTCCAACAGGAGGACAGGGGTGTTTGAATTGCACAGTGAACGCTTTGTTTTGAATTACTTCTTGCCAAGGTCCCAATCAGATTCCTCCATGCCCAACACAGTGCTTGGTGGATCCTTGGTACTCAATAAATGTCTGTTACATCAGTGCATTGATAAATGCCCCATTGTGGTAGCCTAGGCTTCTGGTTTCGGACAATGGCTGAGCAGGTACTTTAGACTAACTCTCACTCTGAAAACAGCCAAGAATGGTCAATAAACTATAAACATAAAATCTTTAGAAGCATAGAACTAATAAGATCATAGAGATTACCAGGCCAAAATTAAAGAGAATATGGAGACCAGAGAGGTAAAGAAACTGGGCATGGACACTGCTTTTATTGAGAATATATGTTGATTGGGGAAATTAGAACTATATTTTTGGTGACCTTGCTGAATGAGAAAAATAGAAATTAAAGCCCAAAGCTTGGACAGTGAGAGGAATCAAATAGTAGACTCTCAGTACAGTAAATTGCAAACCGAAGTAATACATTCTCAGCAGAAGAATAATCCATCCCCTGTGAGGTCCTACAGCCTAGGTACATAGAGTCTTTGGGATACTGGAAACCTATGAGTCAACTCTGATTGAAGATGCATGCTGACCATCATAAAATTGTCCTAGTTAACTTGCAAAGGAAATTTTTACTGTACTTCAGGTAGAAGAAAATATATTCATATTAATGATCTGAGATATATGAGAAGAAATGAAAACCAAAGTGGTACATGGACATATCTAAGTTAATATTGCCTGTATGAAAAAACTCCAATTTTACACACACACACACACACACACACACACGTACAAAATTGTGTTTGTGTACACACACTCAGAACATGAAATGCATTACAGCATTCTACGAACCACATGCTGTCTTGGAGGACAATGAAGTTATTGATTTATCATAGATCACAATACATTATGATGGATGCAGTAATTTCTAGGGTAACCACTAAAAAATGTATAATTTTTAAACTAGTAGCAAGGACAAAATAGAATGATGAAAGCAATACCAAAACAGTTCAAAAAGAAGGCAAAAACAGATAAAAGGTTCAAGTAGAAAGCACAGAAAACAATTACCGATTTCAAGCAACATATGCATTATGCTATATGTAAATGAACTGAATTTGTGAAGAAAAAAGTGTTCTGAATTGAAGAGCTATCCAATGCTACCATATTGAACAGTCGTATATTTAAAATAGACTGATGCAGAAAGTATAAAAAGAATAAGAAACTGCAAATACTAAATAAAAAGATGGTAGAGTCATATTAGTATCAAACAAAATAGTCCTTAAGGCAAAATATGTTTTCCTAGTGATAAAGAGGTACTTGCTTAAACCTCAATAATTGAAAATGTGCAATCATTATAACATCTTAGAGCAATTTTTGTTGCCTTCTTTTATGCATGTAGAACAAACTCAATTCAATAGCATGTTTCTGAATCTAAATTACTACACACAGAAGGCTTATCTCTTTTGAGTTACAGTCCCCAAATGTATTAAGACACGCTCATACTCGTATATAGAATCACTTGTCTGTAAAATTGTCTCCCAGAGTGTGTTCTAAATAACTTTCTTCTATGTGATATTAATAGAAAATTTGTGAAAACAACCTATGATCAATTCAATTTTAGAAAAATGTCTTGGAGATCTACAATTCCATTAGCATCTTAAAGTCTCTGAACTGTTCTGCGGTAGAAAACATTTTTATCTTTGATTAGATCTTTTTTTTTCCAAATGTATTTGGTTCTACACTCCCTTTTCATGGGCTACTTTTAATAGTTCACAAAACTTATGTTCCATAGAAGATCCTTTAGAAGTGGATTGTGAGTAATTTGGAGCTGGCTTCTTAATATACATTTTTATTTATATTTATTTATTCATTTAATTTTATTTTATTTTTGGGGGTAGTTCCCTGGCTGGGAATCAAACCAATATGCATTTTTATAATATTGCCTGTAACATTGTACTTTAATAAACCACTTAGTTTATTAGTGTCTCAATTATAATATTCATCTTGGTACATATCATAATTTTTCTTGTGCTTTCATATCCTGAGAAAATTTAAGATGTTTTTTCTTTAGCTAACCTCAAGAACTAAAAAGCTCCTAAAGGACTTTCTTTTTAAATTTTTTTGAAAGCAGCACATCAAAGGATTGTACAATATTATATCAGACAATCGTTGAGTGGTAAAGTATATTTTCAGGTGCTGGAAATGAATAGACTCTTGAAGAGAGATCAGTCTAGAATATGTTATGATGTTCAGATCAGAGGCACAGTTGAAGAACTCAGTGTTAGCACCAGTTGTTCAAAAAATGCATATTATTTCACCAAGCGTTCTTGTACAGTAATAACACTGCCTTATTCCAAAAATCAACAAATAGTTTAGGCAGAAAAAAAATAATCTAAAAAGTTACCTTTAAGGGAGACAACAAGGTGAGAATTGGGAGATTTGGGCGAGAAATTAAGCTTTTGTTTTCATTTTGCATTCCATATAGAGCTTTACATGAAGAGTGACGGGCATATATGTGTATCTGCTCTGCTTTTGTCAGATTATGACCAGGCTGTTGTTTTGAACTCAGGATTTTACTTTCTGCCCAGATGATATCAGGTAGTGCCATGGGGCTTTCTTTGACCAAAACTTTAAGATCTAATGTGTGGTTTTTCCATAGATGGATATGTTGAGGTGAAGCCTCCATATACAGTGCCTCCCTTGCTATGATGTATGTGACATATGAACAAGATATACACTTGGTTGTTTTAAGGCTCTGAGTTATTTAAGTTATTTGTTATTACAGCAAAATATAACCTATTCTGAGTGATACAAAATTTATTCCATTTCTGTTACTACTTGTTTAGAGAATTTTCATATTGTCCAGCAAAGGTTTTTTCATTTTTAAATAATAACGTTGGATTACACGATCTCTGTCCTTTCTAGTTTCTGAAGGTTAGGGTACCCATCCCAGGTAGAATTGAGTGTTCCCCTCTGCAAAGCCAGATGAGAAAACGTAAGACACAGGGAGTCAGAATGACTTTCCCCAGGGATGCCATGGTCAGGTAACCTCTTACTATTTCCTATGATGTAGTGAATCATGAATATGCCTGTTTTATCATGAGACTGAGTTTGCCAAGAGCAGGGATTGTATCACACTCATCTTGAACTTCTCAATGCATCATCATGAATTCACTTAAACATTTTAAATGGTTCAGATCCAGAAAGCTGTATGCAGAAATCTAACACAATTATCTCTCTTAATTTTGCCATTAGACACGGAACCCTAATTGGAACCAATCTTCCAGGGTTAAGGATTGATTCATTGGCTTGGAACTTCCTGTACTCTAGCCACTTAGACTAAAACATACACCATGACTAAGTGGATGTGCTTGAGAGCCCCTGTAAGGGATAGTTAATTATTTCTGTGTTCAGAGAAAATGAAAAAACATAGGCACATTACAAAATCTTTACTTGATGAGTGCTGGTAATCAGAGCGTCCATTTGTATAATCTGATCTATGTATTCAAATGCAATTCTACTCTTGAGACATCTTGTATTAAAAGCTCAGTGGATCCCAGAGAATTTCCATATTTAATGCACTTCCATATATAATGTGCACCCATGTTTTTGGCCCAAACTTACAGAAAAAAATATTTGGTTTTAATTTTTTAATTCAAAATTTTATTTGTTTATATTTAGGTACTTTTTTGTCTCATAAAGAAATTGTAGCATTTATTTTTTAACATATTATGGAACAAGAAATTTTATGTAACACTTTTAACTCATAAAGCATATGTAAAAGAATTAAAAACATTTATATAGATATGGAATTAGTACTACTCCACGTATAATGCACATCCTTATTTCTCCTTCACACATTTGGGCAAAAAAGTGTGCATTATACATGACAGAGTACGGTAGTCCTTTACACTTGCTCAGACCTGTAATGAACTATTCTTTGATATTTTGATATTTTAATTTTTAAAGCTCTTCTGTTCTTTAGGATATGTCCCATGCCCCTCTCTACCAACTCTTCACTACAAAGAGGATTAAAAAACAAAACAAGGCAAAACAAAAACCAGTCGATGGTAGAATATTAACTTTGTGCTGGCACTAGCCCAGGAAATAGCAGTCAGATGTGAAGGGTTACTTTGGGCTAAATAATCAGTTTTATTCCTGATGTCCCACCCAGTGCTGATTTTGCTAGACATGTTAGGCAAATTAGGCAACGAGAGTTAAATTCAGGTAACCCGTGTCCCCTGCACATCTTAGAGGAAAGAGATAATTCCTGTCACATACTCTTCTGAATTTCTATAGAATTGATCTCTCATGGCTGTTTATTGTCCTTTTAATATTCTAATTGCTACTTCTTAACACCGTTGACATTTAATTTGGCAATTCTGGCACTAATCTCTGTTTTGAATCCACTAGGATTTATCTCATTTTGCCCTTCCTTCCAGTTTGTCAGTCATCATGAAAAGCCCCAGACTCTAATTCATCCCTCATTATCAACATTTAATCATTATATTGTTTTTCCTATCCTTTTGTTTTACCCTCTCTCCTCTCCCTAGCTCCCGAAACTCTTTTTATTCTCCTCTCTGAAATACATTGTCTAGTGTCAGCACCCTTCCCTCTGTGTGCTGCTTCCCTCTGAGGAGCCTGGCCCCACTCCGAGGGCTCTGCTTCCCCTGCAGAGCTCTCCTGTGCCTGTTTTCCCTCCACCCCCAGCCCTTCGCGGGGCCTTTGTGTCATTATCCCGCCATCATCCCTAAGCACACCCAGCTTTGAGCATCACGTCACTGAGCTGTGAATCACGCACTGCTCCTCATTGTTCTGTTCAACCTCCTGCCTCACTCCTCATGGCTTCTCTTTTTTGGAGCTCCCGGCTTACTGTCGTTATCTACATTACTCCTGTTTATTTTAAGTCAATTGATTTTAATATGCATAGATGACCCTTTTATGAAATCATGAATTCTCATATCCTTAAACTCTTCTCTCCCCTATCTCTGCCACTCCATGATAATGCCTTTGCATAATTAATCACTATAAATTCTCTATAATCTCAGTTTCATTCATCACACTCCAGATAGCCACTTCTTATCTTCCCTGCTCAGTCTCCTAGCACCCCAACTAAAAACCTTTCAGTCTTACCGGGACCTCCAGTCTACTCACTTGGAGAGCATTAGAAGTAGCCCTTGGCCTGAAAAGTCTACCCCAGGCCTGTCGTCGAGATTGGCCATTTATTTAAATTATAGGGTTAAGTTTTAGCAAGATTCTCTTGATCTTTCCTCTGAAAGGGCAAGAAAGATTCTTTGTTGTGTTTACTATCAGCCTAATACAAAAAGTTTGCTTCAAAAATTTCACACGGATCACCTCATGCACAGTGAACTTTTTTTTTTTATTGTGGATTGTGCTTGGGTCCTGGACATTGGTTATAAATAGAAGCTTCTCACAGCATCTGGAACATTGGATACAATCCTGCTTTCTCGTTTTTGTATCAAGTACATATATTGGAGGGACACTGGTAGCAGGATGTGAGAAAGAGGAGATGATACAAATTTTGATAAGTCAGTTTTTCTTTGGCAAAAAGCACATGAGTTCACCTTGTCCGGACACAGGGCTCTTGCTCCTCAGCCATTGCCAAACAATTTGTTCCCAAACGAGTTTCAGGCATTTGAAGTTGTCAATCATCTTTAGAAAATGTTGCATGCATATGTTGATAAGAAATTCCATCATCAAGAGATACTAAGAGAAACTACTATCTTAATTCTTCAGAAAATCCACCTTTATTTCTGAAAGAGGTAAAAGAGAAATAACTCATTCTGTCAAATACAATCCAACATCAGTTAAAAGAATATGTTCAGTAAGTAAAGTGAAAGGAACAACCTTTTTTAGCATGTATTAAACTGTATTATCCAACTCAGTTTTGGGGAATAAGGTTTAACATTTTCACTGGAGACTTTAAAAATGGGAATATATGACCAGTTCATTTTCAGGTATCTTTTTATTCTGTATTTAATGATGAGTAGAAAAAATTTAAAAACATTTTGCACATCTTCATTGTCGTAAAAATAACTTGATAGATTTGTTCAATCCTGGGAGATTTTTTTTTTTTGTTTTCCAGACCTTAAAACTAAAATCTATGCTTCTGTGTCAAAAACAGCTAGAGAGATTTAAGAAAAATTACCTTGTTCTTTAGTCTTGCTAAATTTATATGTACGAGGTATGATAAAAAAAATACAGTGAATACTTAAATTGAAAATTTTATTACAGTAAAAGACACATTGCCATTAATCCCTCTCAAAATACTCCCCCTCACTCCAAACACACTTATCCCATCATTCGTGCCACTTTCTGAAGCAGTTCTGAAAGTTCTCTTTCATGCGTGTCTTTAGTTGTGCTGTTATGGCTGCCTAGATGCCCTGAATTGATTAAAAAATTTTACCTTTCATGGTCATTTTGACTTTGGGGAAGAGCCAGAAGTTGCACAGTGCCAGATACGGTGAATAAGGTGGATGAGGACACACCGTAATGCTTTTATTTGACAGAAATTGCTGTATCAGAAGTGATGTGTGACCTGAATTGATTCAGGACATCAAGACAGCCTTGGCAGCACAACTAAAGACACTCACGAAAGAGGACTTCCAGAACTGCTTCAGAAAGTGGGAACAGTGATGGGATGAGTGTGTTTGAAGCGAGGAGGGAGTATTTTGAGGGGTATTAATGGCAATATGTCTTTTACTGTAATCAATTTTTAAAATTTAAACATTCACCATAATTTTTCATTTATTTTTAAATTACATTTGACATAACAATATAATATCGGTTTCAAGTGTATAGCATAGTGATGAGACATATTTATATTTATATATCTTACAAAATCTTTATTCCGTAGAGTTACCACATGACCAGCAATCTCACTTCTGGGTATCACCCCCCTAAAATTCGAAAACCTTAGTCTGCAAAGATATATGCACTCCAACATTCATCACAGCACTATTCACAGTGGCCAAATCATGGAAACAACCAAAGCGTCCTTTGATAAATGACAGGATAAAGAAGCTGTGGTACCTATATACAATGGAATATTATGCAGTCATAAGAAAAGATGCAATAGGGCCATTTATGACAACATGGATGGACTTTGAATCCATTATGCAAAGTGAAATAAGCCAGGCAGAAAAAAACCAAGAACCGTATGATTTCACTCATTTATGAAACACAGAGCTGAAAGCAACAAAGAAACAAAAACTCATGAACACAATCAATAGTTTAGTGGTTAGTGGTTATCTGAGGGTATGAGGGGAGAGAGGTGGGAGAGAAGGGACAGGGTCTCAAATATATGGGGATGGAAAGAGAACTGACTCTGGGTGATGAACACATAACACAACACATAGATAATGTAGAATTGTACACCTGGAACCTATGTAATTTTTACTAACCAGTGTCACCCCAATACATTTAACAATAAAAAGGAAAAAATCCTTATTCTGATACATCTGGTTCCCATCTGACACCATATACAGTTATTACCATGTTATGGACTATACGCCCTATGCTGTACTTTACATCACTGTGACTGTCCTGTGACTATGAATTTGTACTTCTTGATGTCTTTCCCTTTTTCATCCACCCCTCCCACCCTCCTCCCATCACCCCAAAAAATCTACTACCCATCTGATGCCAGCCATAGTTATTGCAACATTATTGTCTATAGTCCCATGCTATACCCTACATCACCATAACTATTACTTTGTAACCACCAGACTGAAATTCCAAATCTCTTTCCCTTATTTCACCCCTCCCCCAACCTTCCTGTCATCTGGCAACAAACCAAATAAACATTCACCATATTTTTTTTATCATAGCTCATAGGTATCTAATAAAATAATGGAATGGGATCAAAAGTTATAGATGTTAAGAGTAAGTTTCTATTTATAACCAATGTCTAGGACTCCTAGAGGCTCCTCAATAATAAAATTTCACTGCCCATGAGATAATGGGTAGTGACTAAACTCATTGATAAATTGTTTTCCAATTGGACAAATTCCCTGACATGTCAGAAACACATAGTCTTTTCTTCAGGGTTCAATGGTGCTGACTGTGTAGCAACTATTTAGTTAAAATACTCTCATTACTTACTCTATGATTAGCTTTTACCTGCTGGTTCCTCCTCAGAAGTTCACATTTAGTTTATTTTTGATTTCACAGTTTGTTTTGTTAAGACTGAATTCCCTTTTGTTGGGCTCAAAATAGAGTGTCATTGAAGGTGCTCTATAGCTTTGTCAATAGCTTTCATTTCAGGTTCACAATTTAGACTCAAAACATAAACCTCTTGTTAAGAATAACATGCAGGAGATGAGAAAAAAAGTGTAAGATTTATTTTCTTTAAGGAAATAATGAAAACTTCAAAATGTTCTCCCCATGAATTTTAAAACTAAAGAACATACCAAGTATAAGATAAGTTAATAGTGTTTTTGTAGTTTATAGGAAACTTGTCATTTTAATCAAGGGGCTATAGTAGTAGTAAAAATAAATTTTTGAAACATTTAACTGTTTTTTTTTATACATTTAACTTTATTCAATATAAAATGTTTTCTCTGTATTAACTTTTTTTTTTAAATTCATTTTTATTGTTAGACTTATTGGGGTGACATCTGTTAGCAAAGATTACATAGGTGTCAGGCATACAATTCTACAGTGCATTGTCAACTTGATGTATAATCAGTTCACCACCCAGTGTGAGTTCTCTTTCCATCACCTTATATTTAGCTTCCCCCCTCCCCTTTCTCCCCTCCCTAACCCACTCGTCCCCAAATAAACATTAAACTATCGATTGTGTCCATGGGTTATTTGTTTGTTCATTTCTTTTCTCTTTGTTGCTTTCAGTTTTATATTCCGCATATGAGTGAAGTCATACAGTTCTTTGTTTTTTCTGTCTGGCTTATTTCACTAAGCATGATGGTCTCCAGGTCCATCCATTTTGTCGCAAATGGCAATATTTCATCTTTTCTTACAGCTGAGTAATATTCCATTGTGTATATGTACCACAGCTTCTTTATCCAGTCATCTGTC
>PVJL010014302.1:0-28567 GCA_004026885.1 Lyroderma lyra | reverse complement strand
CTCCTCTCCCACCCCCCCTCCCCTTTCTCCCCTCCCTAACCCACTCATCCCCAAATAAATATTAAACTATTGATTGTGTCCATGGGTTATTTGTTTGTTCATTTCTTTTTTTCTTTGCTTTCAGTTTTATATTCCACATATGAGTGAAATCATGCAGTTCTTTGTTTTTTCTGTCTGGCCTATTTCACTAAGCATGATGATCTCCAGGTCCATTCATTTTGTTGCAAATGGCAATATTTCATCTTTTCTTACAGCTGAGTAATATTCCATTGTGTAAATGTACCACAGCTTCTTTATTTATAAAAGAAACATGTGTTCCAGCTGGAATATCTTTAAAAAATAAAGTCCTTCTGAAGAGAAGGGATAAAATTACCTAAGAAGAAATACATTTAAAATATGTGTTGAAATTATAAATTACAATTTTCTTTGTGATTATTAATTAAAAAGCATTCAAACAGCTCTTCCATGCACCATAGCATTAATGGCAAAAAATGTACTGAAATTTCAAAACTGCAAACCAAATTTGTTTTTGTTTTTACTATCACTTATCAAACACTTCATGTATAGGAGTAAAAATGCATCACTCATTCGTGAGTTGTTTTTCAAGATCGAAGTACACCCATGGTAAAATGAGGAAAGGAGGAAAGAGAAGGCACCCAATGCCTACAAGAATGTCCCTAGATTGAAGACTGGATTTCAGACTTCTGGAAGGAGGGACACCTTAACCTTTCTGACCCACACACAGCGTGCTCTCCTAGTTGTGAAGCACCAGAAAGTTTGTTTTAGTGCAGGCCCCCTCATTCCACTTTGCATTTTTGGCAACACAACTCATAATTGATTCATCTTGCTTATTTTCCTAATGGCTTGAGGTCACTATAAGGGATAAACAAGCTTTGGTGTTTTTTTAAAATAAGAACTTCATGAATCTTTACATACACACAATGTTTTTCTTAATGACTTTACTATGATTTATGTATGTGTTTTTATGTGGTTTCCCTTGTGTGTGTTTATACACACACATATAGCTATTTACTAATAAATGAAAATTGGATAAGTATACAAAAAGCTCAATGTTATTCTTCACAATCTCCTAATTTTTCAAAGACTACCAAGGAAAATGTCTTCTTCTGATTTGGAAAATATATTTTAACCTTTATGACATAGGTGAAAAAGTAAAACACATTTTGAAGCATATTTTGTGCATCAGATTATCCTAAGGAAAGAGGGTATCCGACTCTGAAAGAAGGTCAGACTGAGTTTGAGAGCTGCCTGCCATCCAGAATTTACAAAGGGAAGCTGAGCACACTGGCACTGCAGGCACGATGTTACCTGTTAAGTTTCCTTGGACCCAGGTCTGGTGCACAGGTGCACCCCATAGGGCAACCTTTTATCTTTTCTCTTAGGTTAGTCACAAAAGGGTTTCAGGGGCCCACAGAAGGTTTCTACAAGTATGCATGTCACGAGGATAAAAAATGACGTTTTAGCCTACATATAAATTTTAGAGAACAAGGCAGAGTGGCTCTGCTTTCACGGGCTTGAAAATTGTGGTTGAATCTGCTAGCTAAAAACACACACTGGGCTCTGAGCACACCAAATAGCTTTGCCTTCATCACCCAGGGGCAGCCCCTTGACCAAGGAGCAGACTCCACCAAAACCCTCCCAACATACCATCAGCATGCTCCTGTCCACACACCTCCACATGAAACCCAGACACTCGGGACTCTTCCAGGGTCGCCTGGATTCCTTCCATCTTGTGCTGCCTATCCATCTGAGCTCTGTCATCCCTTCTCTCCTTTGAGAGTCAGCAGACCTGCAAGTTACACTGGAGTTGTTTACCTGTTCACCTTCAGGTGGGTGGCTGAGTCAGGCACCCAGTGTTGCTCCACCTTGCACTCCACACATTTTTGCTCTCTGGAGGCCTCTTGAAAACTCCAGGTCTGCAGTGTTGGATCCCCATTCCCTCACCCAAAATCTCCAAGACACCACCCTCTGCTCACATGATGGCCTGTTATTGGGCACCATCAGCAGGATGTTTGGGGACCCACCCCAAGATTGGGTATGGGTGCTGAGTTTCTGTCAGGCCAGCGAGTTCTGGGCTGGCCATCAGTGTGCTGTTCTCAGTTGACAGATTGTGGGGCCAGTGTATCTTGGAGAGCACAAGCTCTTTCCTGAGGATAAGGCTGTGACCTCAGAAAAATGCAGCCTACCTGTACCTGCTTCTGGTAAAAGCCACTGCCTTTGTTAAGATCTCTGCTGTAACTCCTAACTGTTGGTGTTGGTGTTTTAATGAGGTACACCCAGTAATCACAATGACCATCTCAATTAATTCCCGAACAAAAATGGGTAGTGGTATAAGTGAACCTGTCTTCTTGTTGAAGTGTCCAGTAGCTCAGATGGAAAAATGAAACAAGTTTTTGTCCTAGGGACATCAGGGACAACGTATCTAAGAAAGCAGATGTTTCTCCATCCTGGGAAATGGAATAAATGAGCTTTTGATCCACAAATCCAGAAGAGGCCTATTGAGCGGAGGAGTTCTTCCCCCAAAAGTCATATCGACTAAACGACAGGTACTAGTCTCCTCAGTAGACTGTCTTCCTGCTCTTCTCTTAAACATTGTATTAAGGAATTGAATCCCTTGAGCCATGAAAGTGGTAGCAGTGACAGGGTCTATGAGGAGTTGATGGAATGTGTGATTGGTAAATTCAGTGAAGAGGGATCTTTGATAAAGATTGAAGTGGCGAGCTGTGTTCTCATCTCACAGGAGGCTCTTGCAATTTCATTCCAGATGGGGAAGAACATAATTTAATTTCTTGTGAGGCCTCTCTTGACAATAATTAGAGGTGGAGATAGTCAAATTTAGAGGAGAAAGTTTACTACAGTACATGGAAAGCAATGTAGAAAAAATTTTTATTGCTCTTCAGCTGTCAGAGAGTGTTATTCAGGCTGATGTATTAATCAAGCTAGATGGGAGAATAAGAACCCTATTTGTAGAGGTTTGGGTTTAGCCTACCAATTGAAGTTTCCCCAGAAGAGTTGCTGATGATGCATAAAGAAACCTTTTGGAATAAATTAATTTAAAAGAAAAGAAAAGAAAAGAAAAGAAACCTTTTGGTGTTGTTGTAGATAAGGTGAGTGTAAAGGACTCCTGAGTAGTTCCAAAGTTGGTGTCAGGTAAAAGGAGTTTTGGTGATGCTCATCATGTAGGGTTCATTTCTCGCAGGGTTTTTCTTGCTAGTACACCCTAAATCCCAGTATAGAAGGTATGTTGAACAATATTGGTAGAGACATTTCCTTATTCCTGCGTATATATCCCCAAAATTGGGAATAGAAAATAACCCATCAGATGGAACAAAACTGGAGAACAGCTTCTGTTATCTGGGCTAATTCATAAATTGTAGATAAAATAGCTGTTTTTTTGTTTGTTTGTTTTTATGTTGTTTCATTTCTTTTTTAGAAATAAGGTGCCAAAGGATGTAAAAAAAGACTACCTAAGTACAGAAGGGAAGCCATGATAGCCAAGTGGAGGGGTCAAGGGCCTGGAGGAAGAACTCTATAATCTGGTTCTGGGGGTAGTCAAAATCTCTCTGAAGGTAGAAATCCCCCAGATGGTGATGAGTAGCCAGCAATAGAGATGGAGGGGTGGTCCCTAGGGCTGCCAGTATTTGAGTGGGTAGAGGTGTGCCCAGGGCTGGCAAAGGGAAAGGTGTATTAGAAGGGAGGATAGAGTAGTTGAGGCATGAAAGTGGACAATTACTCATTTGGTGTTTTAATCAAGTTGGGTGTGTCCTTTTCTGGGAAGTATTTTAAGTGAAAAGCAGGGGATTCAAAAGGCTGTGACCTGTACTTGAGTGAGAGAGTCAAAGAAGATTTCAAATTATATTGTTTCAGATTTGATAACTGAATCTATGGTTGTACGCCCTGTAGTTTTGCTGCTGTAGGTGTTGTTAGGATGGCATAGGATCTCTTTCATTTAAGTTGTAGTGCCTGAGAATTTATTGAAAGATGATAACTGTTCAAAAACTCCCAGCCCCCTAGCTGGATAAAGAGGAGAGGGGCGATGGTATGGTAAGCCTGGAAAATGATCTCATCTGCATATTCTTATGATAGTTGATGAATGTAACTGAGATTAGAAAGATTGTTGCTCAAGGGTTTTGTGAAAAATTAAAAGGAACCTAAGAGAAATGGTCTTCCATACATCAGTTCATGAATGCAAAGGGACTTAAAAATGTAGGTGACCTAGGTGTAGCGTTAATAAGCATAAGAATGATTGGTAAAAAAAATGTCCAAGTCTCTTTAATTTCTAATGAAAGTTGGGTAAAATGAGTTTTTAGAATAGAATTCATATTTTCCACCTTTCTGGAAGATTGGGATCAATAGGTTATGTGGAAGTTTCATTTCAAATCTAAGAAACATATTACTTGTTGAGTTACCTGGGAAACAGAAGCATGTTCAGTGTCTGATTATAAGAAAATTGGCACCTCAAATTTAGGGATAATTTCTTGGATTAAGGCCTCAACTACTGTGGAAGATTTTCTGAAGTGGTCGGAAAAGATTCTACTCACCCTGTGAAGGTATGTACAAGAGTAAGCAAACATTTAATCTTTTTAATTGGAGGCATGTGAGTGAAAGCTACTTGCCAATGCTGACCGGGTACATGTCCCCTAGCATGTTGTGTGGGGAAGAGAGGTGAACAAGTCTTTCTCTGGGGATAAACTAAGTAGCAAATGGGAGATCTTCAAGTAATTTATTGTAGGTTAGAGGAGAGATTGGAGTAAAAGAGAAGAGTTTGTAGCAGCTGTGTTAAAAGATTTTGTCCTATATGAAAGTAGTTGTTGATGGATTGGAGGATGGAATAAATTTCAGCCTTGGGGAAGTCATATTGTCCTTTTAGAAACAACCAGGGGCCTTCATATTTATCCCCCAATGTTAATAGAAATGGCCATTCCTCTGAAACATAAGTTACCTTCAGGGCATGGAGCAAGAGCAGCTGGCAGGCTGGGGTCATGTGAAATGCTACAGCCCTGGATTCCCATTGCCTTCACTGACAGTGTCCTCTTCTGTCTGATGCCCCCTGAAATGTATAATAGTTGCTGTCATGGGCCTCTGGGCCACCATTAATAATCAGTGAATCAGAGATCCATTAGTTAGGGGTGACCTTGAGTGTTGATGAATCTCTCTTCTTGCCAGATAGAAGCATGGGTATGTATTATGTGAAAGGCATATTTCAAACCAGTGTATATATTTACCTCAAGATTTGTTACCAAAGTGAAGACTCTTGTTAAGACAATGAGTTCAGGCTTTTGAGACCTCAGGCCAATCGTGAGTAAGAGTCAACACCATAATGAGAGGAGACAAGAAAATATTCTGTTCATCCTTTGCCCTTATTTAGGAATGAGTTAGGACTTCTAAACCCAGGTTATATTGCAGTGGGAAGAGTTTGGTAGGTGATGTTTGGGAAATCAGGGCTTTTGAACTCTAGAATCTCAGTACATGAATTGGTGAGAGATTGGTCTGGACCAGGTGAAAGAGAGACTCAGTTGAAAGAGAAGAACATTTGTCTAATAGGGGTTGATTCAATAAAGAGGAGGTGTAATATTTGGTTTCTGCCTGAGGACAGGAATTGTAGCACCTTGTGGGTGAGAAAATCCAACAAATTGTGGAAGAATATATGGTGATGTGTTGGCCAAAAGTAAGTTTGTGGCTCTCCTTTATTTAAAAAGCCATTACATCCAGGGCCCTCAGGCAGGCAAGCCAGTTGTAGGCAGTGGAATCTAACTGTTTGGATTGTTATGAATCAGCATATATAGAGGGTCCAACTGTCTGCCCCAGCAAACCTATGGCCTTACCCTTTCTTTTTTCAGTATCAAGATAGAAAGGGCAATTAATATCCAACAAACTGACAGCTACAGCATAGATAAGGGCATTTTGAAGCTGCTGAAAGAAGGAATTGAGTTTAAAGAAGGGTTCTAAAGGTTTAGTAAGAGACCTCTCTGTAGCCTAATAAGCAGGGTGAGCTAAAATTCTAACATTTGGGATCCAAATGAAAAAATATCCAGTGAACTTAAGAAAAGAATGTACAGGTACCCTTCATAGAACATGACAGTTAGGTTTCTAAAAATGCTATGTTATGTAAATCAGTATTATAGGAAACAGAGAAGTAGAATAAAGTTTGGGAATTTGTGCCAAAGACCATTAAAAATAACGTTATATATTGATGAGAATTATTTTTATTAAGGCAATTTTTACCTATGTAATGTAATAAAAATTAACATAAAGCTTTGAAAAGTATGTACTTAATATTCCATGATCAAATTGGATTTAATAGTGAAGAATGTGTCTTTAAGATCTAGACAGTGACATGATTAATATGAGAGTGTAATGTATGGGTTGGAAACTACTGGGTGTATAAGAAATACAGTCTAATTCATTAAGTAAAGATCTCAGATAAGCTGTTAGGTCCAGAAGGATTTCTTTTTAACAGGGATGATGAGTGTTATATGGGGAACTTGAGGGTCAAAGGAGACGTTGAGAGAGAAGAAGAGTTATGATAGGTTGAATACCTCTTTTTCGCTCCAAGGCGATAGAATATTGTGGTTAGAAAGGGTAATAAAAGGCATCGTTGATTTGAAGATTTACATGAAGGTGGTGGCTAGCTATAGGGAGAATAGAAGTATCTCAGACTATAGGATTATCATTAATAGATGGAAGAGGAAAAGAGGGCCTCTGCAGACATTGGAGACCAAAGGAGTTCAGAAAGGAGAAGTAAGAGACAGGTTGCCTGTGCCCTTAAGCCTAGAAGAGTAGCAATGCTCAAAATTTGGACAAAATGTCTCATCCATTCAACACAGTGAGGCAGGTAGAGGGTACCGGGAAAATGTGGGTGAACAATATGTTCTCATAGTAACAAGTGAGAAGTGGAGTGGCTAGTGGTTGAGAAACTACTCCATCAACCTTACAATAGACACATGAGAGGGATAGGTTGTACCTGTATATTCAGGTAAGGCCCAATATATACCCCTGTGTCTAAAAAAAAAAAAATGGCTTGACTGCTACCATCAAGTTTGCCAGAGGCTCTGATGGATTGACAGGTGTTGAGGCTGTTGGGCCCAGATACCATCAATCTTCAACAATACCTAACAGAGTTGGCAGAAAAAAATCTAGAGGCACTGCAGAACTCTGAAAACAGGATGGGGTCTTGCTTTGGATGCCATGGTGTAGTCTGCCTTAAAATATTCATACTGCTTAGAGAACCAGCATGGTTCCAGAGGAGGCTACAAGTGTGGGCATTGCTTTACCCTAGGGCAAGTATTGTCAAATATAAAACAAATACCCAAGAAAGTCCTAAGTCTTTTTGTAGCCTTAGGTGCCTGTTCCCCAGAGGGCTTGGTAATGGCAACAGCAAGCATTTGATATTTGACCTGGTCTTGTCTTTGTTTTAATTTATGTTCCTCGTTTTAATTGTTGAAAACCTTGAAAGCAAAGGTTGAAAAGTCTGTCTCTGGGATTTAAGTGTTCTCCTCAAGCTGTTAAAGCTTATGCTGAATACAGGAACTGATTGAGAAATAAAAATATGTGAAGAAGAAGATGTTCCTCCTGGGAATTGGGATTTCCATTTGGATATTCTTGGAGGGCTTCAGTTACCCAAGAAGAAAATAGAGCTGGGTGATCTTCTTTGGCTTTTTTAAAATTGGCAGTTAATGAGTTGTCATGTGAAGTCCTGTTATAAGGGAAGTAATCATATTGTTCTTGCATCTAGGACCCAGGGTCTTATCCTGGTACTTCCATCCTGCGTCCTCACAGGAAATGGCTGTTGTTTCCATGGGGTGAGCCTGATGTTGTCTCTGTAACTTATAAGCATGAGCTTTAGTATTGAGCCAGAATCGTTCTCTTACCTCATGGTTAAGAGTAGAAGACAGAATAATGTAAAGGTGATAGGATTGAGTGAGATACTTAAATTTCTCAGTGTAAGTATCGGGGTAAGTAGAGTAAGATCCAATGCATGTTTCAATCAGAGAGATGTCATAAAGAAAGAAAGGAATGTAAACTAAAACTAAGCCCTCAATACCAGCCAACCATTTAAAGGGAAGGACTAGGGCAAGTGGCAGAACATGGGTAGGCAAAGATCGAGAACTGGAAGGGGTAAAATCAGGGTGACTAGAGGCCTTCGAGCCTGAGTGTTCAGGAGGGTTCAAAGAGGCTAATGGTGAGGAGGGACGATGGCCCACAGAAACAAAAATCAAAAGAGGTGGGAGCAGGCATTGGGGTTTCTGGTAACAAGTCCAGTGGAGGAGGTTTAGAAGTTACCTGTTTGGGCTTTGAGTCTGGAGTTTTGGAGTACTTCAAGAAAATCTGATAGGTGGAACAAGACTGACATAGAGAGCGTCCTGTGAAGAATGCAAAAGATACCTGAACGTTAGGAATTTTAGAACACTTTCCATTGCATCAACAGAAATTGTTGAGGTCCAATTGTTGATTGAGAACAGCAAGATAAAAAATGCGATTCTCTTGCAAGTTTGAGAGATTTTCCAGTCTATATTGTGGCCATGTTATGTTACAATAAAAGACAAGGTGCTTGTTTCAATGGTCTTCAGACTGAGTACAGTGGATAAGATTGTGCAGAAGGCAACTTAAATGGGTATTTTTAGGAGGAACAGATTGAGTGTATTCCATGACCTGAAGAGAGGTAAGTAAGAGTCTCTAAGTCCTAAACATTAGAACTCAGTTGAAAGTGGATTCCCACCTCAGCAGAGAAATACCAAGAAAAATGACTCTTAAATCAGTTGTGTGTCCTAATCCCAGTCAGAATCAAAGGACAAAGGCCCAGGGATTGGTCTGGCCTACCTCTAGGACTTTGGAAAGCTGAGAGCTGAGAATCATGAGAGGTGAGTCAGAGAAACTAGGGAAGGAGAAGAGATATCTCGACCTACCAGGAAATTGAGGACTGTGTGGATTCCAGATGCAGCAATAAAAAGAAGAGCTCCCAAAATTGGCAATTCTCTCAGCTGGTTCAGGAGGCAGGGCAAGGGTACTAGGCTGCAGGCAGCAGCAGTATGAACCTCGGACCTGCACCAATCCTCTCAGGATTTTGCAGTTTAGATGTCCTTATGGCTGCTAAAGGGGGAGCTAGTCTTCACTTAAAGGAAAAATATTGTTTCTATTTTAACAAGTCAGGAGAAAACTAGAGAATATCTGAGCAATATTAGAATGATCCTCAAATCTAAAAACATTCATGGACTACTAATTCATGTTGTTTTTTTTTTTTTTTCACTATTTCTTTCTTTTGCTGTCCTGGCCCTTATAATAACTCATTTGTTATTATTTGGATATTGTCTATTTCTTTTTTTAATTCATTTTTATAGTTAGACTTATTAAGGTGACATCTGTTAGCAAAGATTACATAGGTTTCAGGCATACAAATCTACAGTGCTTCTCAACTTGATGTATAATAAGTTCACCACCTAATGTGACTTCTCTTTCCATCAGCTTATATTTAGCTTCCCCCTCCTCTCCCACCCCCTCCCCTTTCTCCCCTCCCTGACCCACTCATCCTCAAGTAAACATTAAACTATTGATTGTGTCCATGGGTTGTTTATTTCTTTATTTCTTTTTTCTTTGCTTTCAGTTTTATATTTTCGCATATGAGTGAAGTCATACAGTTCCTTTTTTTACTGTCTGGCTTATTTCAATAAGCATGATGATCTCCAGGTCCATCCATTTTGATGCAAATGGCAATATTTCATCTTTTCTTATAGCTGAATAATACTCCATTGTGTATATGTACCACAGCTTCTTTATCCAATCATCTGTCGCAGGGCACTTTTGTTGTTTCCATGTTTTGGCCACTGTGAACAGCACTGCAATGAACATTGGGGTACATAAGTCTTTGTGGACAAAGGTTTTCAAGTCTTTTGGGTAGATCCACAGAAAGGGGAATTGCTGGGTCAAATGGTAGCTCCATTCCCAATTTTTCTGAGGAACCTCCACACTGCCTTCCACAGTGGTAGTACCAGTTTGCATTCCCACCAGCAGTGTACCAGAGTTCCTTTTTGTCCACATCCCTCCAGCACTTGTTATTCCTTGTCTTGTCGATAATAGCCATTCTAACAGGTGTGAGGTGATATCTCATTGTGGTTTTGATTTGCATTTTTCTGATAGCTAATGAGGATTCTGATATTCATGTCTTTCTTGCAGAATCAGATCCAGGTGCTGACACATAATCAAAGTGAACTAATTTTCCTACTACAAGTAATTACACCCCATTATCAACCCCTTTCTTAGTGCCCTACATAAATTCCAACTCTACACCCAGTCCCAGGAAGAAGTAACCAGAAAGAATCAATGTCGAATTTTTTGCTTTATCTCTCGCTGCCTTTTTTTCCTTTATTTATAACACCAAGACTCTGAAAATGTAAGATCTGAAAGCTCACTAAGCACCCTCACCTTTGTAAACGTGGTTGCTTCCTGAGCTCTGGAGAAAAGTAACACATCTCTCAAGAAAAGTAACATCTTTCTAAGAACAGCCAGGCCCACTGAGAAAATAACATATATGCTTCTCTACCAACATGATTTGGTCAGCACAGCACTATCTCTTCTTCAGAAATGCCTCCCTTTCCTCCCTGTAAAACACTTCCTAGAATAGATGTCAGTTCCAAAGATATTTTTGGCTTCAGCCAATATGCATCCAGATGCTCTTAATTAAATTATTTGAACCCTGATTTGGCCTCAAGCACCTTGATCTCAATGTCTCTAACAATCTCCAAAAGAAACAACTATAACCACATTGATAAAGTATGGATAAATTACTGTAACACATTGAATACAGAATTTTTTGAGGAGAATCAGTTCACATATTATGAAAAAGATAAAATTTATGTTATATAACCTGATGCATATAATATGATTTTCAAATGTAATGACTATTGTCACTAAAATGATGACTGTTGCTAGTAGAAATGATGAGTATGTGTTTATATTGAACCCCAATTCCCCAAAAAAATAAGAGTAAAGTTACATTTACAATAATAATATGAACTATAAATTATTGTGAAGTTTATTTCTATTTTAAAAAAGCTAGAATTAATGGCAGAAGTGTAGACGATTCAGTTAGTAGGGGTCAGGTTTGCACTGTTGCCTTTTCCATATTCTGTTTTCTCTTGTTCAGCAGCATTTTCTAGAATAACTGTGTATCCATGACTCCTGATCCATAGCATTGGTATGAACCACGTTAAGAAGTCTGTTTTTTCATTTTGCCAGGATGCACTAAGTGACCCAAGAATACCCAAATGGCAGCCATTCTTTTCCCCATTATTGTTTTGAATGTGTCCCACAGCCACCTGTTCTACAAAACCTACAGTTTGTGCTGGAGCAGACTTCAGAAGAAAGACATTGTCATGCCTTCAGTCAGGTAAGGCTGAGGATCTCCAAAAACGCACATCACACCAAATTTAATTGCATACATTACTTGTTCTACCCATACAAAGGATATTTTTCCTGGTTCCTGTGCTTCAACCACTACCACAGCTCTGGCTGCAAGGACCCATACCACTCTCAACTACTTAAAAAAGATGGTGCTTCCAAAATATTTGTTCTGAATGTGCAGAGAAAGAAGAGAGTATTGAAGCCATTGGTGCTAATTTTAGGGCAGGTGGCAGAAAAGTTTGCTGAGACTGACCTGAGCACATGGAACCATACAGGTTCCTGCTCTGCCCAGAAGGCTGCTGAGATAGAAGCTATGAGTCCTACCTGGCTTCTAGGCAAGTGGGGAAGCTGAGGTAACATGGCAAGGCTCTGACAGCAGCATGTCCTAGTTCATCCAGTGTGCTACTGTTCCAACACAAATACAGGAGACCTTGGACACCTCCAAATTCCTCCCATCTGAGCACCTTAGTGAAGACAAGACCAGTTTCTGTTGTTTTCCATGCACTACAATTTTGGAAGTCCCCATTTAGGATGGTCTCTGCTTGTCAGTCAGAGCATAACACCTGAGTTGTGACTGGGTTCTGCCTATGTTTTCAGTGTCTGGCACTGTGTTGGGAACTAATGTGATACTGAGAAGTGTGAGAAAATCTGTGCCCTGGGGAATTCATCTTAGCTTTACTTTCAAGTGCACATATCTCACCTTATGTATTACATCAAAGAGCCTGATTCCACCATTGTCAGCAAGCACACAGTTATTTTTCAAATCAAGAAGATATTCTTTTTCATTTCTACAAAGTTTTCTGTCTGTGGTATGAAACCCTCACACATACTAAGCCTTGGAAGACACTCCTGATTTCTGAGACTGCTGTCCTAGTCAGCAGCTTCCTAAAGAAAAAAATTCTAATGTCACCACTGATCGTGAAATTAGTATAAGCAAAACATCATACTAGTTGAAGTATTGGTATTTTTTTTCAATAGTATTATGGCAGATCATTACCATGATTTTATTTCACACAAGATGTCTAACCATAGCACCTGCTATTTCTCCAGTGTGCATTTTACTGGTAATGCTTTAAAGTTGACCCTGGGACTTAGTTCAACACGTCCATGGGGTTTTCTTTGAAAATGAAAGCCTCTGAAATCCTGTGGCACCTTCTCATGTGAGACCCTTTTCCCTCAGTATCCCCACATACACTAGGATAAACACGAACACACACACACACACACACACACACACACACACACACACACACACGACAGTACAGCTAGAACTCAGAAGGGAAATGAACACAAGGGAGAATATCAGAGGTGGGGAGAAGTCATTGGAGGCAGCTCTGTCATAGGGCAGAAACACCCAGTCTCTGGGTACCATATCAAGATCCCATAGTAGGAAGATGATAGATGTCAGGCTGTTGAGCACTGCAACCACAAGTGCCCAGGGATCTGACTTAACAAGTGTCTTTCCTAAGCACCTGGAAAGAATAAACTGTGAGTTTAATGTCTCCACCCTAGGTACTTGAAACTAAAAGCGTACACTCCCAGTGTGGCAGGGCTTCAGAAGAGAAGGTCTCAGTTTACTCCTATGTTAGATGTTGTGCAAAGACATGGTAACAGCAAAAGTCTCACAGCCTGCAGTTGCCCCTGTTGTTTATGGGTCTCCATCAGGGTTCAGTGTGCTCCATGTTCCTGGAAAGTGGTTTACATTCCCTGAAAGCCCTTCTGAACAAAGGGCTGCTTTGGTTCGAGGGGTCTTCATTATGGACAATGTGGCAGAGCACAAAAACACTCACCTAAAAAGCAGAGGCAAGACCAATCTTGTATAGAATCTCATAATCTTCATTTTGAAGTGAGCAAAGTTATTGTTTGGGCTCTGGTGAGAGGCTCTGTGACTGAACTGGTCACACACAAGGAGAGTGGAGAGAAACAGGGTATGAGAGTGACTTCTCGGTTCCTCACATTCCTTTGGAACATGTAGGCTCAACCCCTTTCTTCCTGATCACTAGTGTACAAAGTGTTTTGAGGACCCCAAACACAGGAGTCTGTTATAATTTCAGGTTTTTCTGCCTGGAGCTTCAGTACCAAGGCTGACCACCTGGAAGCAAACTGTTCCCACTGTGGTCAATGATGCAAGAATCAAGAAGCACAACAGGTCATTCTGAGTGTTTTCTTCCCTTGAGCAACATGTATCATGATTATTAGCATTCATCCTTACAATTTGAGTACTCACAGAAAGGAGGATATTCTGAGACCTTTTCAGTATTTTCCCAACTTTGGTGAATGATGTTCTAACCATACACAGAGCTGAGAATAACCATAGGGTCTCTACCCACTATCCGATCAAAGCCTGGTAAATGACATGGACTCAGCATGGTAGAAAATTCCTGTGAGAGATAAGAGTGAATGCTGCAGGGATGACCACAGAACCTAGGTGTGTTTGGAAGGCCTCCATTTTTGCTTTGACCAAAGTGCAATTGGAGTTATTTCTGCAAAGTCAACAATCAGTGGTATGGTGTGAGGGAGTTCAAACTGACCAAGACTTCCAGGCAGCAATAAATATTAGCACAGAGGAATTTCAGTAGGAGTCAGGGGTGTCTGGAGAGAGCTTGGAGGTAAGAAGGCCAGGTCCAGATGTGGGCTGCAAGCATGTGCTCCTTAAATTCTGGGTGGCTGCATTTTCTTCATAGAGCATTATAAGAAAAATTGTGGACTGTATTACACACAGTCTCTGTCATCAGGCACCATTCTGGGTGGAGCTTGGAGCCTCTTCCTCAATGTCTTGTGAGAGGCTGGGCTGAGAGTCAACTGAGGCTCACAATATGCAAAAACTCTCTGTGGGACCACACGTAGGGGTTTAGTAGAATTCAGTTCAGACATGGGTCACAGTCTTTACTGTCTCTGGACCACATTTTTTTTGGTATGTGGGTAGCTCCCTGACTGGAAATCGAACCCAGGCTGCAGCGCTGACAGCGCCAGCACTGAAGCCTTAAGCCACTACACCATCAGGGAACTCCTGGACCACATTTTTAATCTGCATTGCTTCCTCATAGAGCAGAGTATAATGCATCACCTTGCCTATCCATATAATCAGAACAGAGAGACAAAGAAGGACAAAGAGAAAGAAACAGTGAAGCAAACAGAAAGACATATGTACAAAAAGAAACAGGGTCCAAGAGACAGAGGTAGAGATACAAAGTGGCAAAGGCAGACATAGAGAGACAGAGGGAACCAGTAGAGTCATGAAATTTTTATATCCCAGTATTAGAAATGACACCCATCATTTCACCCTATTCTCTTATATACTTTAAAACACAGTCACAAAATTTTTCCAGCTTCTGGTGAAGGGGCTAGCACAGCAATGTTTTATGTGGAGGTAGTAACATTGGCAACTACAGTGAGGCTATTCAGCACATTGACTGAGATGAGGCACTTAAACCTGTGAGTAAACATAACAGGAGGTGCTGGGAAGTTCTATGCCAAAGGTAATGATTTAAGAATTTCTATTTATTTGAACCTTTCTGGGACACAAGCAAGAGGATCAGTGGAAATTACTGGTCCTAGATTAGACCTAACCTTTGGGCACTGTGTTCAGTGGTCTGCCCAGCATTTCACTAATCACCCCACTGTTACATCTAGGATTGAGCTTATGTGACCTCATCTCAGGAATTCCATGCAGCACACGTTTATTTAGGTCTAAAGGCAGCCTGAGAAGTAGATGGTGAAACAACAAGCACTGTGCACAGGGGAGACTAAGGAGGCCCCAAAGAGACAGGTGTGTCAACAATCACTTCACTGGTGACAAAAAAAAAATGCTCCATGTGATGTCAGCTCTGGATCCTCAAAGTTAAGGCCTGGGGGTCACCCAAGTTTTTCTGGTGTTTGAGGTGATCTGTCCTTGGGCAGCTCTGTATGAACTTGGAATGGGTTAAAGAGTGAGAAGTCACCAACAAGAGAGTCCTTGGAGAAGCCTCATTTCAGGAGAAAACACAGGTAGGGAACCCAAGGCCATTACCATATATCCTGATTATAGAATCCAACAGAAAATGGAGCCCTGGCAACCAAGCAGCCACAGTCTGGAGAAACCCCTATTCAGCTTACTTGGTTAGAGACATTCGATATAATATAATGTCTTCTTCTGGGTCCCCAGTCCCACTGACCTGGCCTCAGAAAATCCCGTAGTTTAAATGGTATCGCTTGTCCCAGGTATTGTTCAGGTCTCACTTCAAATCCACTGGCCATTTAAACAAACAAACAAACAAAAAGCAAACAATAAAAAAAACAAAGCTAACACAATAAGACCCAGGGTGGTCAAGGCAAAAATAGGCCAGCAGTCTGATCCCACCTTGATAGCATTACATTTCCTCCTTGTGTGCATATGTGTGTGTGTGTGGTGCTGGCGGGGATGGGGTGTTTATGTAAGGATGGCATGCCTTGTGCAGCAGCCAGCTGTGAGGGCTCAGCAGCCTAGGGACCATGTCAGGTTTACATTCCAGATCAAGGATGGTTAGTTGGGATGTCGAAGATGGAGCTACTCTGCCTAGGGTTTATTCCAAGCACTGCATGAGATTGCCATGCCACCAAGTTGAGGTCTTTGCTGACACAGTCTGTTCCTGATTAGGAAACTTAAGGCCAGGTGTACAGAAAGGCTTTAATGCCTCCACACAGGCTGCTGGTCAGGATCAATGCAGAGTTCAAGACAGGAAATCAACGACGACTTTGTCAATGAAATCACTCACTCCATCTATCACATGAGAGGCAAGTACGCCATGCCACCAAGGGCCAATGCAGAACCTTGCTGAGTGTCATCATGTAGGTACATCTAAACCTAGGGCTGATGAATGCCCAGGCAGAGCCACTAGCCCCGACAACAGTTTGGCCTCTTCAGAGTGGGACCCCTAAGTTTTGCTTGCATGACATGACCACAGACTTTAATCTAGAGTGCTGATCTCAACTTCTGCTGACTTTCCCTGAGGACCTGGATCCTAGGAAAGCAGAGCCTCATGATGAAAAGGGACTGTGGGAGCTACACACAAGCCCCTAGAACTCAGTGCCACACACACAAGGAGAAGCCTCACAGCCTGACACTGGGCCAGGTGAAAGGAAGGAACTCAGGCCAACATCTGTGCCTGCACTTAGGAAAGGTCGCTCCTATGAGGGCCTTTATCCTGGGTCCTGGATTTGGAATGAACCTGGAAAGTAAGAACCTGGGTGAACTTTGCTCCTGTCCCCATGTCAGCTCCAGCTCAAGAATCATAGCAGTCCACACCCTGTGCTTATATCTCCTGAGAAACCTGTTTCTTAAGCAAGAGCTACCCAATGTTAAAGGCACATCCAGATTTCAAGTAGTGTCCACCTTATGTAGCCACACTAGAACTGCAAATTCATCAGATAGTGATGGAGCTGCAAGTATATCGCTATCAGGTAGACCTTCATTTCTAGAGCAGTGGGGGTCAGGTCTCTGGAGCAGGTTCTTTAAGGGACCTGGGCCTGCCACAGTACTCAACACTCATGGAAAATAATAAGTCAGCAGTGCAAAGTCTGGTCTTTCAAGGACACCTGGTAATGGCATTGTTTTCAGTACTCCTACAATAGTGACTAGATCTAAAACGTACTCCATCACTGTTTCCTGTACACCTTCAATTCTGTTTCCTATCTTATCATTTCTTTGTTGTCTTCTATTTTTTTGTTCATTTGTTCTTCGATTTAGGTTTTTACATTTATATAATATTTTGCATTAATGTGTTAAATTTATGTAAGTAAAATTTAATAATTATCTTAATAGGGAGTTTCCTGATGGTGTAGTGGCTTAAGGCTTCGGCGCTGGCGCTGTCAGAGCTGCGGCCTGGGTTCGATTCCCAGTCAGGGAGCTACCCACATACCAAAAAGCAAAAAAAAAAAAAAAAAAAAAAAAAAAAATTATCTTAATAAAGAGTACTTTCATGAGCATTTAGCTCATCCATCATCGCTATAAAGCTGTGAAATAGTTCATCTCCCAAAACAAAATATATCACCCAAACCTTTTACTTTCCACTTCTTTTTTCAGCCTCTGCTAATCTTAATCTATTTCTTTCTTGGATCCCATATTTATTCTGGATATTTTTATTATTCAAAAAATATAATTTATTTTCTTTCTCATCTGCTCACAAAGATTTTAAATTAAGTCATTAATTTTTTATTTTATTTTCATTGGAAATGTTTTTTTGTTATTATTTTTGTCATTTATCAATGGAAACTTCAGATGAATTGAATATTAAGTGCATAAAATAAAAGCCTTTGGTAAATAGTGAATAACGTGTACTTGTGAAAACTGGTAGACGTCGGATAAATCCTGAAGTCAAGAAACTAGCACTCTGACTCTGGTACCTTCAAAGCAAATAATATGTGGTCAAATAGTCTTATAAGTTTTACTAGCTCTGTGACATTGGACATGTTAGTGAACCTGTAAAACTTGTTTCTCCAGCTTTCAATATGTTTTACGGGATTGGGTTGATCATTCTTTTTAATTAATTCTTGCAATTCTTCTATAAATGAAACTGAAGAAATGCACACAAGAAATAGCTAAGTTGCTAATGAAGAAGTCCTTTGATATAGTCTATGAATATACCTATTTCATTTTCCATTGACTTCCACACATTCCTGCTTTAATTAAGACACCAGAAATACAAAGTTGGTCAGTGAAGTTTAGCAAATCAAGTTAGACATTCTCTTTCTGTATATTTTATTGAAAATGTACCTTAACTTAAACAAACACACACACATTGACGGGAATGCAATGTACACTATAGAAAATAGTCAATACAATTATAATAATTATATGCAGTGAGAGATGGATTATTACACTTATTGAAGTCATTTCTTTGTGAGGTATATAAACATATAATCACTATGTTGTTTTGTGCACCAGAAACTGATATAAAATTGTATGGCACAAAATATTGAAAAAATATGTTTTAATTAAAAATATATGCCTATGGGAGTTCCCTGATGGTGTAGTGGCTTAAGGCTTCGGCATTGGCACTGTCAGCACTGCGGCCTGGGTTTGATTCCCAGTCAGGGAGCTTCCCGCATACCAAAAAGCAAAAAACAAAACAAAACAAAACAAATATATATATGCCTAAGAAAAGATGTCTACACTGATAAGTTGGAAAGTGATTTTCATGACAATTTTTTAGTTTGGTGACTTTGATTGGTGTCCAGTAATTACTCAGAAGAAAGTAATCTCAAAAATAACAAACACTGCAATGATCAAATTGACATCCCTCATCTAATGACTAGTGTACTTTTTGGGGTAGAGTGTTCTGTCATGTTGCTCTTTCTGAAATATTTTGTTTTTTAGAATTCTTGAATTTAATAAATAAAAAATGTCACATATTTTCTGACTGTCAGTGATGGTTTATATGTTTTCTGACTTTTTACTGTATTATGTAATTCACATATGCACATCTCCACTGCTAATGCTGTTCACTTAATATTCTTTTATTACTTTGGAAAATTTCTTAGAAATAATATTACTTCTTAAAATAATATTAACCTGTTTATATTTTCAGATACTTAATTGTGAACAACTGTAAAAATGTGGCGTGTTTGAACCTACAGTTCCTTTGAAATTAAAGTATCAAGCCAATTTTATTGTATATGCACTGTAACATGAAATATTAAACAAAAGAAAAATATTTTAAAAACTCAAATATACTATTTTGAAAATCAATTTAAATGTAATGGAGACTATTTTTATAAAATGGAATATAACAATGTCATCTACAGAAAAAAATACTGTCATCATCTTTAGACACTAAGAAAATACTAATATTTCTACAAAAATTACAAGAATAAATTGAGTTCAGAATAATTTAAGAAGAATCATTTCAGATAATTTTTAATAGACAATGTTAATGATATACAAGCTGATGCATGTCGTATAAAAATTTTTTTATGTGGGTAGTTTTCTGGCTGGGAATCAAACCCAGGCTGCAGTGTTGACAGTGCCAAATCCTTAGCCATTACACCACCAGGCAACTCTCTCATATAATTTTAATAACAAAACCACTGATGGTACTAAAGTTACAATTACTGTTACCAAAAATAACTAGTGTGAATTTATTTCTAACACAAATAACAGCAAATTTAAAGTTTCATTTGCAATAATGATGTTTTCTATAAATTATTTTAAGATTTATTTTTATACCAACAACCAGGTAGCATTTACAGCAGAAGTGTAGACAATTTAGTTATCATAGCTACTGTTGTCACTGGTGCCTTAATTGTATTTTGTTGTCCTTTTTCTGGCTGCATTTTGTGGAAAAACTGGGTACCCTCAAATTCTTACCTATAACCTTGGTATAAACATCCCCACAAATGCCACCAATACAGCAAATACTAATTTGTCCATCTCATCTTTTCCCAAACTTCTGCCAGAGGCCGTCAGAGTTAGTGATTTAAAAATTAATGACACACATTGAAAAAAGTGGTCCAGAACTTTGTGAGTGCCTTGGAAAAGTTTGTTGAACAGGGGAATGCTAGCTTTAGCCAAGTTCATAGTTTCTACCATGACAGACATTTCAGAAAGTTACACCTGCCTACTCCTAGAAGTTATCACAAATTTTAGTGAGTTGGGAAAGCTTTCTTAGAACAAAAATTCCAAATTATCTCCAACCATATCTTGGTACAGACACTCCAGAGAAAAGAGACCAAGTCTCAGAGAACACAAACCCGCCTGGCAGTGTTTGCACCCCCTACTTATAGCCTTCCAAGTTGTGACTTCCCTCACCTGGACTTCATCCGTACTTTCTTTCTTTCACCTTTCCCAAGTAAATCCCCCTGTAAGAGTCTGATTCCAGACTCTGCCAGTGTATGCTCTGAGACCAGCCAAGCCCCAAGTAACATTCATGGTTTCCCACCTGGGTTTTGAAAGCATCGTATGGCCACCTGCTTTCTAAATTCACTCTTTGTGTTGGAGCAAGCTGGAGGAGGAAGGACCCTGTCAGAAACTTGGTCAGGCAAATTCCAGGATCTCCAGAGGGGCGTAGGACCACAAATCCAAGAGCAAACATCAGTTTGTGCCATCCAGGAGGCTCACCGTACTGAAGCAGTTCATCCACAGTGATTTGTTGCCTGGTTATACCTCTTCAGCCAAGACCACAACACAGGGTGCCATGACTCATACAACTCAGGACCCTGCATTGCTTTCACAGTGATGATTTTTTTCACATCAATTATGTATCCATAAATATTTTGGTGTTGGAACCCTAAATATAGACAGTAGATCTTTTTAAATAGGAGTAAAGTTTTTAGTTTTTATTAAAAACTCTATTATTTCACGTTGTTTTATGGAAATATTTCCATTCTAGTATAATTTTCTTTAGAGCTTTGCACCAATTTCAGTGTTTGATGTCATTTTCAAATAATTTTGGTAAATTAAGATCCCCGCAAAAAAGTTCTTGTTCTATAATATATTCCCACTGAAATTCCAAGCAGGCTAACCTTATTGAGAACCATGTGCTTGATTCCTTTATTAATTTTTTGCTAGAGAACCTCATATAGCTATCCTTTTATTAACACTGCATGAGGGAAATTAAACAAGGTTTTAAGAAATTAATTATTAAATTTAATGTAAAAATATGAGCCTAAATGCTTAAACATTGAGATGAAAGCAAATATTAACATGATAACAATTTTTGATTAGATATCTTTTATTGTTAAATTTATTGGGGTTACATTACTTAGTAAAAATTAAGTAAGTTCCAGGTGCACAATTCTACATTACATTCTCCATGTGTTGCACTAAGTGTTCCTCACCCAGTCAGTTCTCTTTCCATCACCAAGACAATTTTTTTTGGTAGTTCCCTGGCTGGGAATTGAACCCAGGCCACAGCATTGAGAGTGCTGAAGCCTAGTCACTACACCACTAGGGAACATCCACCAAGACAATTTGTACTAACTTTTTGATTTAAGAACCTGATATGCAAATTGCTTCTTCAAAGAGGATATTGAGACTGAGGGAAGTGACAAATACATCTCTACTCAAATACTATTGAAGAAATTATCTGCTCAGAAACTTCCACAATATAATTTTTTTTAAATTTACTTTTATTGTTAGAGTTATTGGGGTGACATTTGTTAGCAGGAATTACATAGGTTTCAGGCATACAATTCTACAGTGCATTTGCAACTTGTAAAATAAGTTCACCTCCTAATGTGATTTCTCTTTCCATCACCATATATTTAGCTACAATAAAATTTTTTAACAGAGCACAAAAATTCTGCTATTAACAAATTATGAAATAGTTTAACATGCGTTAAACATGTTAACATACCATTAAGTCTGAATTTCTAATCCACTATTGAAGAATCTCTAGAATTACCTGTAAAGTAAAAGACACTTAACAATATACAATATGTTTGAGATCTTCTATGATATAAAAATTTGCATATTGCACTCTTGTATGTTATAAAGAAATATTTTGAATCCAAAATCAGTGACCTTTCAAAAAGATGCTGCAGTTGTTCAAGGCTGGACATGGGTAAGACTGCAGATAAGATCCCCAGGGTTCCAGGGTGTGTGCACCTGCAGGCCATAGTGACGCTAGCTTCTTCACCAATTTTCTTCAGTGACTTCCTGGTGATAAACCGTTTCTGTCAAAGGTAGTCATGCATATCCCTGTGGTCTGTTGCACTTTTCCCAGAAATATGGAGCAAGCTCCTGAATCATCCTGTGTTGATCCTGGAAATATTTCTTTGTTGATGTGGAATGAAATGCAGCAGGACCACAGTGATGTGGACAAGTTTAGGTGTTGTGATGTACTGGGGAAAAAGTCAAAACCAGCAGTGCCCATTAATGGTGGTTATTAATGTTAAGCTGAAATTACATTTTATTAAACTGAAAATTTATGAAAGCAAACAATCATTTTTCTAAAATCATTCTAGAAAAAGTGCTATATGTTCCATTCTTTAATATCACTATGGTCACTTGCCTGGGGTCTTTGTGTTGGTCAGGTGAGGGCCTGGTTGAATCTCTCTACTTGTCAGGTTAAAAGACAGCTTGGGAATGTGCTCCTCCTGTTGATGGTTTCTAGGATCACCTTTGGTAGTCAGGGCCATGTCTTTTTGCATGTCTGTGCTGGTCATATTGAGTGTCTGTCAGAGGTCTCAGTGTGAGTCAGTTTGGAGGTTGGTATGGGATTTCTGTGCTGCCCATATTGGCTGTCTTACTGGGGTCTCTCGCTTGGAGAGTTTGCGGGTCTGCTGAGGTCTCTGTGCTGGTGACGGGACTCTCTGTCTGGGATCTCTGTGCTTATCCAGTTTGAGGGTTGCTGGGGGTCTCCATGCTGGTCATGTTGTGGGTATTCCAAGATCTCTGTGATGGTCAGGTTAAGGGTCTTACTGGGATTTATGTGCCCAATCATGTTAAGGGTGTGTCAGGGGCCTCTGCTGCTCAGGTTGGAGGTCTGCCTGTGGTCTCTGCTGCACAAGTTGGGGTTCTGCTAAAAGTCTCTTTGCTGGTAAAGTTGGAGGTCTGGTTCAATCTCTGCTAGTGTTGTTGGGAATATGGTAGGGGACTGTGCTGATAAGGTTGGGTGTCATCAGGAGTTTCTTTGCTTTTCAGGTTCCAAGTCTGCTGGACTCTCTGTGATCATAACGTTGAATGTCTGCTTGGATCTCTGTGCTGGTCAGGTTGGAGATCATCTCAGGGTCTCAGTGCTAAGCAGATTGTGTGTCAGCCTGGAAAGTTAGTGCTGGTCAAATTAGGGGTCTTCCGCAGATCTCTGTGCTCAGTGAGATTTGGAGGCTGCATTTCGCCTCTGTCCTGGTCTTGTTTGAGCCTGCTTGGGTCTCTATGCTAGTCACCGGAACATCTGCCTGGGCACTTCATTTTGTCCAGGTTGCAGGTCTGCTGGGGGCCTCTGTGGTGTTCAGGTTCGAAATCTGTCGGATTTTTATTTGCTGCTCCACTTGGGAGTCTGCTGGGTCACTCTGCTTCGCATGTTGTGTTTCTGCCTTGGTCTTTGTGCTGGTCAGATTGATGGTATGCCAACATTCTGTGTGTTGGTCAGAATGAGGGTCAGAGCAGGTCTCTGTGTTGGTCACATTTGTTATCTGCCTAGGATCTCCGTGCTCACCTGTTTTGAGGTCCACTGGGGGTAATTGTGTTGGTAAGGTAGGCAATCTTCCTGAGGATTTTACGACATGTAAATTTGGTCCACACAAGGATCTCGGTGTTTGGCAGGTTGAGGGTCCCTGCCCAGTCAAATTTGGGGTCTTACTGGGGTCTCTGTGCTGCTGTATTTGGAAGTCTGCTGGTGTCTGTAGTGGTCACACTTAGTATTTGCCTTGAGTCTTTATGGTGGTCATTTTGAAGTTATGCTTACAGTCTCCATGCTAGTCATGTCAGGGTGTGTTTTGATCTCTCTGCTAGTCAGGTTTGGGGATAGTTAGAGTACTATGCCTATCAGGTTTGGGATTTACTGTGATTCTTTGTGATGGTGAGGTTGGGGTTATGCCAGGAGTCTTTATGCTAGTCATTTAGAGGTTTGCCAGGGTACTCTATGGTAGGTAGGATGGGGATGTGCTGGAGATTTTGTGCCTTGTCAGGTAGGGGTCTGCTTAGGATATCTGTGCTAGTCTGCTTGGAGATCTGCTGGGTCTCTCTGATGGCCAGGTTAATTGACTAGTGGATACTGTGTTTGTCAGGTTGGATGTCTGCAGGGGATCTCTTTTCTTGTCAGGTTCCAGGTCTGATAGGGTCTCTGTGATTGACATGCTGTGTTTCTGCCTGAGTTCTCTGTGTTTTTTAAGTTTGACATAGGTGTTGGGTTTTGATTCTGGTCAGTGGGTCTCTGTGCTGGGCAAGTTGGGGTTTTGCTCAGGGTCTGTATGCTGCTCTTGTTGACGGTATGCCTGGGAACACTGTGCTCATCAGGTTGAGGTCTTTTTTAATGTATCTGCTGGTCAGGTTGAGCGGATGGATGAGGTAATATGACTATCTGGTTGGGGTTTGTCTGGGGCAGTGGCCTTTGTGCTGGTAAGGTTTAGTGTTTCCTGGGGGTCTTTGTGCTGGTGAGTACTGGGGTCTGCTGGGAGTCTCTGTGCTATTCAGCTTAGGGGTCTTCTGAAGGTGTCTATGCTGGTCAGATTGACATTTTCTGGGAGCTTAGTGCACTGACTAGTTTGAGGTCCTGATGGAATTGTTTTTCCTGGTCAAGTTAGGGGTCTTCTGGGGATCTTTGTGTTGGTCAGGTTGGGGATATTTCTGGGGTCTCTGTTGTTGTGAGCTTAGAAGTGTGCCTAAGGTCTCTTTGCTAGTCAGTTTTGAGGTTTTCTTGGGGTTTCTTTGCTGGTCAGTTTGGGGATCTTCTCAGGGTCTTTGTACCCAGTCACATTGGAGTTTCACCTGGGATTACTCTGCTGGTGATTTAAGAGATTGCCTGGGGTCTTTGTGATGATCAGTTTTGAAATCTTCCTGGGGTCTTTCTGCTTGTCATGTTGGGGTACTTCCATGGTTCTCTGTCCTGGTAATGTTGATTGCCTGCTTGAGTTTTCTGTGACTGAGCATGTTGAGAGTTTGACTTGGGTCTCTGTACTGGTCTTGTGATGGTCCTGGCACAAGATTATGTGCTGGTAATGTAAGGAGTCTTTAGGGTGTCTGTCTGCTCAGTTATAATAAGGGTCTGCCTGGGCCTCTGTACTGGTCTTGTTATGAGCCTGGCAGGGGTTTATGTGTTGGTAATATATGGGGTCTTTAAGGTGTCTATGTGCTCAGTTATAATAAGGGCCTGACTGGGTCTCTGTGCAGGTCATTTTGAAGGTTTTGTTTGATCTCCCTGCTGCTCAGGTTGAGGTGCTTCTGGGAACTTTTCTGAACAGTTTGGGGTCCTTCAGGCGATTTCTAGCTGGTCAGGTTATATGTCTATGTGTGGTCTCTGTGCTGGTGAGATTGGGGGTCTACTAGATTTGTCTGTGCTGCTCATAATTGTTGTTTGAGGAGTGTGTTCTAGTGATGTTTGGGGTCCCCTGGGCCACTATGTTGGACATGGAGTATCTCCCTAGGGTCTCCGCAAAAAGTCATGTTGGGGGTCCACTCGTGGTTTTTATGTGTGCCAGAATGGATGATTGCTTGCAGTCTCTGTCTTTGTCAGCTTGGGGATATACTGATGTTCTCTGTGCTGGCAATGTTAGGAATGTACTGGGAGCCTCTGTGTACAGTAATGTTGAGGGTCTGCCTGGGGTGTGTGTGATGGCCAGTTTGGAAGTCATTGGGTTCTTCTTTGCTTATCATATTGGGGTGTTTCTTTGCTGATCAAATTCAGTGCATGCCTAGAGACTTAGTGCTGGTAAGGTTGAAAATCTTCTTGGAATCATTGTGTTGATTATGTTAGGAAATCTGTCTGTCGTTTCAGTGCCAGGTAATGTTGGATCTTCCAGGACTCTCTTTGTTGGTCAGATCAAAAGGCTCCCTTAGGTCTCTTTACAGGTCAAGTTGCCTGTACTAGTCAGGTTGGGGGTCGAATAGGGGTTCCTGCTGTTCAAGTTAATGATATGCTAAAGTTCTCTATGATTGTGAAGTTTGGGGCATGTCTAGAGTCTCTGTATTTGTCACTTGGGTATTTGCCTTGGATCTCTGTTCTGTTCAGTTTGAGGATCTGCCTTGGGTGTCTGCACTGGTCAGGTTTGAAGTTTGGTTGAGGTGTCTGTACTTCACAGGATGGGTATGTACCTGTTGTCTCTGTGCTGGTCATGTCAGAGGTATGTTAAAACTTTCTATGTTTGGGATGTGCTGGATGTTCTCTCCAATCCCTACTAAAGCTACAAATGGTCTGAGCCTAGGATCACCATGAAGGGTTTAAGTTCTGGCAAGGGGCCTTTGCAGAACAGATGGAGGCTCTCAGGTCCCTCATAACAGAGATTCTGTGAGTGTGGCCCCTCCAGGAGGCATCCATGAGGCATCACTGATGATTCAGAGAGATCTCTGCATATCTTCCCAATTGTGGTATCTTTGAAAACTCTGCTTCACATGTGAGCTTGGTACTAAATGAGTTGAATCTACTCTATGCCGGTACCCAATTGACTTCCTCCTGACCATGGCCTCCCACTGGTCCTATGTTCCCTAGTGACTGGCCTAGGGCCTCACACTGCATTCTGAGCAATAAGAGGGAGGTGAGTATTTTAACAGAGCTCACTCACTTTCATCTTCCTACTCTGTTTGACAATTCTTTAAATTTTCTGAGAGATATTTCCAGCCAGTGCCGTGCCCCTATTCGGCTCTACTTGTGTACCCCACTAATATGAAGAAAGCATGGATGGAGACATCCAACCACCTCAATAGCCTGGTGGTCATGGCAGGGAATTGTAGATGCTTGGCTTCAGGGCTGGAGATCAGCTGAGCAGTGCTATGTGGTGGCTTCTTGCCCCTGGCTTAAGCGCTGGTCCTGGTATATCCCAAAGGCTGACTGGGATGCAATCTTGGACTCTCCGTTCTTATGTGTGTGGTGAGAAGTCACTGGTCTGAGGTTGTGGGTTCTGCACCACTCACAAGGCCTCTTTACATGCCAGCAACTACAATCCAGTTTTACTGGGGGAACACTGGTCAGTCTGACTCCAGAGCCACTGCCTCAGACCTGGATATTCCAGGCCTCCTAAAAAACACCATGCTGGAATGTGATGCCATTTCATCAAGACCAAAAAGATACTGTCATTCACAGGGGTAGTAGTACTTATCCCTGGGTCTGATGTGGTTTCCAGGGCCTGGAGTTGGGCAGGACTAGGCCAAGATCTTGATGGTTACACCATAACCCTCCCCTGTGGGTTCTTTTGTATGCTAGTAGCTGAGGTCTCTAGCACACCAGTGTCCTCATGGACTGCAGGCTAATCTAGGGGGTGGAAAGTCCTGAGGTACACTTACAGAACCCTTATGCCTCACTGCGAAGCCTGCTTCCTACCTTGCCCTCAGGGAGCACACAGAGGACTGACCATGTCTTGAGAAGCTGACTTATAAGCTGGGGAGAATGTGATTGGGCCACAGTGACCCCTTTGTTCTGATTAAACATCAGGGCCTTGGGGACTATATTGAGAGATGTCTTGGTTTATACCAAGTTCCGTGGGGTGTCAGGTGGTGCCTATGGATGCCACCCGAAGGTGTCTTGGGTAGAAGCTGTCAGTCTCTGGGTTCTCCCCATTTGGGATCTATTGTTTGTGGATTTCAGAGGGTGGCAAGAGTTATCAGATGGGCTCTAAGTTAGTGGCCAACATATAAGGAGCTTTTACATGAAAATACACATTTTTATTTAGCTTGGGGGATATCCCTGGAGCCTGCATTCCCTCAGGATTAGAATCCAGGCCCTTCATCTCTGGGTTCTGAAGGGTTCTTGCCAAATGACTGGACTGGTTCAAGGCCCAAAGGAGTCAGGCATGCAGGCCTCCTAGAACATTGGCCAAGTAAGCAGGCCCCAAAGCCCTTCTCACTGGGTAGTTATATGATGGACATGAATTACCCTGGACTAGAAAAAAGGTAAAACCAAGAGCTGAAGGACTAGGAAAAATATACTTTGTGGGTTCTCTTTTGCTTGGCCCATATCAGAGTGACCACTGGAAGTGGGACAGCTGCATAAATGCAGATTCACTCAAGTGAGAGGCCATGAGGCACCTGAAATAACATGGAGCCACCTCACTGAGTGGCAGTGAAACAACTCAGACAACAGAGAGCCACACCAATGAGCAGCTGCAAACCACCTGAAATGACACAAAGCTACCTTAATAAGTGAAAATGGGACACTTAATGTTAGCAGGAACCACTCAGGAAAAGGGCAGTAAGACACTTGAGATTATATAAATCCAACCAAGAAAGCAGGAGTTGGACACCTGTGACAAAACTAAGCCATTGTAATAATTGACAGTGGAACACGTGGGACGATGTAAAGCCATCCTTGTAAGCATCAGATGGACATATTACATGACATAAATTGTTGGGAGCCATGCAGGCTGGCTTTAGGGAAGCATGACTTGTTTTACTTCTGCAATCTGGAAGGGGTGTACTGCTCACTGAGGAATCTGGCTGATAAGGCCAGTTCCTTGGGAAACTCTAAAGAAAGAAGACTATCTGGGTACTTGGAAGAAATGCCTTGGGAAACTGACTCCCTCTCATTTACTCTGACCTTCAAGT
>PVJL010014301.1:0-28591 GCA_004026885.1 Lyroderma lyra | reverse complement strand
TCGGAACTCTGGGGTGCACGAGGAAGTGCCCGCTCCATAAGTCCAAAGCTGTGGGCCTGGCCTGAGACAGCAGGGTCGCCTTTGCAGCAGGCTGGGAACAGGAACTGCAGCCCTGTGTAGGTCTCCAGGGGGCTTAGAGCTGGGGTGTTATCTTTGCAGTTCAGAGTCCTCGCTCAGCCCTTCTACCACTCAAAAGTTCGAGGCTGGCTCCCAAACTCCTTCCGTCCCCAGCTCCCCAGTCTCTCTCCCCTGCCCCAAACTGCGCAGCTCCGAATAGTCAGCAGGGATCGCATCCCGCGTGGTCCGTCTCTGCTCCCTTCCCTCTCCCCGACTCGCCCCTTTCTCGCCAGCCTTCAGGTGTTTACTTGCGATTTGTGGATTTCTCAGCAGCCGGTTTGTCACTCAGGGTCCTCTTTCTTGGCTCCTGGATGGCCGTTCAATTTTGTCTTCTGGGAGAGGCTTTAGGAACCTCCTCTCCAGTCGCCATCTTGTCTTCTCTCTAACCAAAGTCCTTAATGATCACTTTTGTAATACAGTATCTGCTGTGCCACTCCATCTTTATATTACCAGCTACTTTCTCCTCTAATTCAGTGCTGTGGCTTCACTGGCCTCCTTGTCAGACATAACCACATATAGTCCTTCCAGATAATGCTTGTCTCACTTGAGTTTTGTTTTGTTTTTTTTTTTTTTTTTGGGGGGGGGGGTGTTTTTTGCGTTCTTAAGAGGTTAGGGAGTGATTCATATAGGTAATCCAGGAAAGACTGTGCAGGCAGTGGAAATAGTAACTTCCCCTGAGGCAGAAGTGTCCTTAATATGTTCAGTGAACGGCAACTAGACCAGTGCAGTTGAAGCTAAATGGGTGTTGGAAGAATATTAGGAGATGAGGTTAGAGACTTCCAAGGGGCTTTGTAAGGTCAAAGACTAGATTTTCTGCATGAGATAGAAGTCACTAGACATTTCCATATAGTGACAAGAATGGTTGCCTCCATTTCAACAATCACAGGAAGGAATACCAGGAAAGTTACGGTATTTGTGGTTTTGCTTCAGAAAACTACAGTGGGAAGGGGTGTTGGGGAAAGAAGATAGACAAAATAAGATTGGCTTGTGAAGTAATAGTTGAAACTGGGTGCTGGATCAATGAGGGTTCACTGTATATTTTTTTTCTTGTTTTCCTATGGAAAAAAAAAAAATTTAAAGCCTTTTTTGGTTCCCTGGTGGTGTAGTGGCTAGGCTTCAGTGTTCTCAATGCCACGGCTAGGGTTTGATTCCCAGCCAGGGAACTACCCCGACCCCCCCAAAAAAAAGTCCTTTCATGTAACTGGACCACATTGGCTAGAGGGCATATACTTTACACATTGCCATTGTGGTTGACAAGGACAAAAGGGTTGTGTTTGAAGCTAAGTGATAATACCTTCATAATTAGCACACTACCAATCGATTTTTTTCCTATGATGATCTACTCAAGATTTTCTCTTTTAATCTGTTTTTCTAAATAACCATTCAGGTTTACTTACATTCAGCTCCATGTAACAACAGACCTAAAATAAAAAATAAAAGTATTTTACGTATCATCTGAAAGTCAGGTTTAGGTTGCCCAGGGGTGAAATGGTGAATGTTTTTGTCAGGAATTTGGGCTCTTACTTTGTTGCTCTGTGTAATTCTCAGCAAATGGTTCTACATCTTCATGGTTCAAGAATCCTGTTTGAACTCCAGTTATCATGCCCATTTCCCGGCTAGCAGGAAGGAGGAAGAAAACAATCTCTTTAGGGGCACTAGAATTAGGCCATCCCACTGTCTAGGAGTAATTCTATGTTCTGATTTATTTACAAGGGAGGCCGGGAACCGGGAGATATTTTTGGGGGCGGGGGCGGAGTTCCCTGGCTGGGAATCGAACCCAGGCCACAGCATTGAGCACACTGAGGCCTAACCACTACACCACCAGGGAACTCCCCTTGGGAGATGTTTTTTTAAGCAGTTATGTGTCCACCAAAAAGTTAAGAGTTCTAAGAAAAGAATCAGCAATATAGGGAACCACTGTTAGTCTCCGCCATACAAGTGTTAGTGCTAGGGATCTGCCCATTTTGAATTTTAATTTGGTTTTCTTATTCTCATCTGCGTCTGGTATTCACTAATCCAAAGCTCCCACCTTCCACAACCCCAATGGTAAACATACAGTACTAGCTTGGTGGTATTAAGGGGAGGGACTAGAGGAAGTGCCTGTTCCTCTTAGATTCCAATAAACTCATGTTTTCATTGCTGCTCCTTACCCCTACTATTATTAGAAACCAGGGCCCTCAGCTTGAGACTTCCCTGGATGCTGCAGTATCAGTCTACTTGATGTTAGCTCTGCACCACTGCAGGGTTTAGCAGAACAGAGAAAGCTAAAACCAAGCCAGTTAGTCATGTTTCCTTTCTTCCTACAGCTACGTAGTTTCCATCTGCATGAACTCTTCTCTGTTGTTTTTGCAATTGTAATTAGAATGGAATTTTGGGAGGACTTTGACTATGAATGTTTGACCACACACACAAAATGACTTCCATTCTTACTACTGGGCCATGAGGATTTCATTTACCACCTTGCATCTAATACTTACTAAAGCAGGCATGATGATGATAATTGGCGCTTTCATTACCTTCTACCAGTTCAAATAAAGAAATGGTGGCAGTGTTAGTAGCTCTTCGCTCTCCCATGAACACATCCTTGGCAAATAAAAAGCCACTGTTTGTTGAGTGATTATGTGACAGGTACTGTGTTAACTACCTTGATTTTATGTAATTATTTTATTGTAAACTTCAACCACTTGAGATGAGCATCGTTCAACTGTAATTCTTATTTTACGGACACAGGAAACAAGGCTTAAGTTAAATTACTTGTTCAATCACATAGCTACTAGATGGATGAAACATCTTTTTCGAAGGCTGACTCAGGTAGTCATGCACCATTTCGTTCAATGTCAAGGCTTGCGAACCATTATTTTGGCAAGTGTAATTTTCTCTCATGGCATTTTAATGATTTTAGGTTATAATAATCCCTTTGGTAGATGGCATTACTGCTCTATGAAGTGAAACACTGGTGTTTCTTGAACATAGACATGTCTGGATATATGTTTGAAGTACACTCAAAAGAAACAAAAGCAAAACTGGTCTGGAGAAAAATGTTCCTAGAGGCAAAGGTCTTTTGATGGTATTTAAAACACTCAGGTGAAGGAAAAGGACAAGGATCAGGACCAGGACGAAGACCAACCTCAACCAACTCTAGCACTTAAGGGTTATTAGCATACAACAACCAACGCAACAGTTACTGCTTTTCTCTTTACATTAATAAGGAGACTTTTGAAATTTTATTCAATTTCAAGGGTACAGACAAGAAGCAAATTTCAGTTAAAAAATAATGCAATAATATAATTACTGGCTTGGATGGCTGTACTTGAGGTTGTTCAGAGTGTCAAGAACTATCTGGATTATCAGCTATCCAGTTTTCTCCATTCTTCACCTGTTTGCCATGCTGAGATCAGTTACTCCTAACTAGAATGGAAATTGTGTATTTACAGAGAACATACTTTATTCTTAAGCTGTCAGAGAATGTAAAACATCTTTTGGAAGTAACAGAGACTTCAGTCTATAAATGGGTTATTTATTTCCACAATTGCCTCTAATAAGTCAACTTTTAAGCCTTTTTAGTGGAGGGAAAAAAAAAAGGTTCCAACAATTTTATTTTAAAATGGAAATTCCCTGAAATGGAACAGCTCTATTTGATAACTCTGTAGCACCCCCAAATTCATTATATATACAAGTGCTGTCCAGAAAGTATCCAGCCATGTAATATGAAAAAGAGGCATTTATTATGGCTGGATTTTTTCCTGACAGCCCTTGTACACATTTAATGCATAGTTCCCAAAGCTGCACCAATACAATAATAAACATTCTCATCTTACCAGTTTAACTAGGTATTGGTCCCTCCAGATACAGTCTACAAAGAAAAGGAGTCAGATGCTTTTTACCACTGTCTCCTTTAGGGCACTATAGTAGACACCACAAACAGTTGAGCTTTTCATTTAAACCAAGGTTCTGATTAAATTATTGACAGTGACTGAGTGTATCTGTAAAGAATCCTCATCCTTTTTAAAAATTCATTAAGCGCTAACATAATTCTATAAGGATAAAAGGATTGTAAGTGCACTGCAAAACTGAAATGATTGAATTTGATATGGCTGCTAGTTGCCCATAGTTAAATAGGGGGAAAAAGTGGGGAGGGAAAAGGGAGTTTGGAGGCCTTTCTGATCCACACCAAGTTTTATACAATTATGCAAAGGATTGTGTTTAGGTACAAATTTACTACACTAAGTTTTTAGACAGAAGCCAATTATAAATTATTTTGAAGTAAAAAGTATCACACCTAGATTCCACTTGAATTCTCACCAAAATGCTTATTAACCTATTCACATGGCACTTGTAAGCAGCATCTGAGGAAAGGTCATTTAGTCATCTAAGCAATAATGTACACTAGAAATTTGGCACCTGCTACATTTAAAGCTCAGGAGTTCTGCCAGTTCCTGCAAAGCAGCCTATTTGAGCATGACAGTGGATTAGTAAAATTTCAATACCACTTACCAAAGTGTTGTGCCCAAAAACTTTAATCATTCACCTAGAACTTCAATTGATTTTTAACAGAAGGACCCAAATGACTGTAATACATTTACAATCAAGTTAGAATCTCTTATGACCTCCAAAGTCAAGGGGATATTACTTGTATGATGCCTATAGGGGGCTAGGGTGTAAAGCACAACTTGTTAAAAGATGATGACTGGCAGGTAACAATTTTTCTCTATTAATTTTCTAGTGATCCTGGCAGAATAAAATACTGTTTCAGGATATGAATCTACATGAAGATGTACTTGCCAAAGCAAATGTCTGCCTCCAGGTCCCCATCTTTTTAAAACAAAGATGCATGAGGGCATGCATTCTCAGTGGAGGCAGTATCACCCCCAAGTGGGACCAATAAAACCTTATCTTCATGTATAAAGCAGATACAATACACATACAATGTATCTATATTAAAATTTATTGGGGTGCTATTAGAAAAGTAAAAAGGTTTCCTGGGGGAAGGTGATAATGACCTTTGAGAAACACTGAATTAGATCTCTTAGTCACATGCATTTTTCTTCTCACCATCATCATTATGCTGTATTAAAATATCCTGTGGCATTTTTGGTATTTGGAATCTTCATAAGAACAGTGTAATGAGTATCTCCAGGACAATACGCCCAGAAATAATTAACATTAAGAAACTTATGATCAGCACTAAACACACATTTAATAATGGCATCTAAAAGGAGACTTTATCTTAGAAACTGACAACCGAGTTAGGGAAATCAATGAACATTTATCCAATCATAATTACAAGTACAATTTTAACATCTGTATTAAGAATTACATATTTGAGGCCATAGGTTGGCACTGGCAGCTGAGTTCCAAAATTACCATTTAAAATTCAAAATGAAAATCTGCTATCTTTTCAGAAAGCATTCCCTTTCTTTATACTGTCACAGGTAACTTACCATTTACTATAATATTGTAGTAAGTAAACACTACTTTGTCATTATGAAGAAAAGAACTCTATGATCAAAGATCATACTGTAGTTCCGGAAGACTACACATTCTTTCACTATACACAGTATATAATAAAACAGGGTACACTTTGAATGGCAGTAACATGCGATGATTTGGTTGTAGAATGTCAATGTAGTTTCCGCTACATCAGAATTCTGTGTAGGTGTTTACAGTTTGGGAGTTAAAAGGACGAAAAGAGCAATTACTTAATGCTTACATAATAAAGACGCTTGAATGCATAACATACAGTTACTACTGGGCATTAACATGGAATTTACAAAAAAAATAAAAAATTAAGAAGACTGACCTATATAAACTAAGTGTAAGGATGGACTTTATTTTTTTTTAAAAAAGTCTTTTGAATACTACAAAGTAAAAGCAGATCACTACATTTTGCCTGCGTGAAAACTTTATCAAAGTTATTCATTTAACAATTTCACCCTATTCACAATAATGCTCTTCTTAAGATTATTATATACCGTTATTTCAGATTATACTACACGTTACTCCTTCCAGGTAAACTTTTAAACACCAAATTCTTGGCTCATAAAAATGGCACCTTCGAAAAGGGCAATTTCCACTCAGTCTCTGGTGGCATTATTCTAAGCTAATTTCTTTCAACAATCAAAAAACTTTCAAAATGTTCACTTTTAACATTAAGTCTTTCCACCAAAAAAATGTGGCCACATTTTGTTTTCAACTGACTATATAATAGATAGGTGGCAGCAAGAATAAAAAAAAAAAAAAAAGACAAAAATTAAAAGGCAGCCATTAAAATAAATGCATCAATTGTATAGAAGACATATTTAGCTCATGGCAATTAAAAAAAGGGCAACTAGGGGATGTTAATAGCCAGATGCTTCAGTCATTAGTGAATATGTTAAGAGAATGAAGTTGGTCCTATATGACCAAATGGGAATATATAATTATCATTGCACTCCATTCTTTATAAATACCCTCAGCCAACAGGAAATATGAGTTATACTTAAGAGTCCCAATTAGAACATGCTGATCACTAACCTTTTCAACAATTTACTGGGTTTAGTAGTCATTTCCTTTGCTCACACTATTTCTTGAGTCGTTTCCTATCAATGTAAATGTATGACAAGTGTTAAATTCATTAAACAACATGACTTTTTCAAGGTACAGTGAAAATGGTATGAAAAAAATACCCATTTATTTAGCCTGGAAAGATAAACTGAATGCAGAAGTTTCTAGGTAGGAAAAAGCTCAACTTTCTTCTTCCCACCACGTCTGCCACATACAATTTCCCAGAGACCTCACTCTCAAGCTTATTATTCTCCATGGGTTCACTAAGAAATGAAAACCAGAGAGCAAACAAGTGAGCTCAAGGACATCTGGGGTTAAGAATGCAAGAAAATATTAACATGTAAGCAATGGTCCAAATACTCAAGATTCATGTTAATGAATTCAATTATTGTATATGAGATTTTCACTGATGAGGAGGGCTTTGGGCATACCAAATTATCACACAAATCATTGCCTTTTGAGACTGTGGATACTTTTACAGTTTAATTTGCAAACAGAAATTTTATAACAAATTATTTTTAACCAAATCATATCTTGAAAACTGTTTATATAGAAAACCCAGGGAAAAAGTGAACTGTTCATTGTGGAAGGCCTTAAATTACATTATTACAGTAGAAAATACAGGAGGTAGAAGATAACTGAAAAGACTAATGCAACATTAGATTCAAATCTATAGCTCCTGTAGATACTTAAAACATGGTTTTAGGACCTAAACCCAACATTTCCAACAACCATAAAACAGTTAAAATAAAATTTGCCATGAAAGCCCTTATATCATACTTGATATAGGGAGGTAGGAAGATGTAATAACCAGGACACATGAGACATGACATTTTATCTACAACTCCTGTTTGCTTTACTGAGGGTGTAGTTTCAAAATTCAGTCACCTTCTTCAGCTTCAGACTCAGATTCTAGAAAAGGGGAAAAATGCAGTCAAGCATTATATAGTATCAGAAAGCAAAAGTTCCCATTTATAACTTTGATGATTTTTATTATAATTACTGAATTTTAGTGTCTTACTTATATGAGGGGGTATTCAACACTTGCCTTAAAGTAAATGAGTATCTGCAGGTCTGCCATAAATTAAAAGAACCTGTACTCTAGGGAGTAACTGGTATCTGAGTGAAGGCAGGCAGCATGTGTGGACACGTTCCATGGCCATACTAAAACCACTTCTCAGGCTTTATCAAACAAACTGCAAAAAGAAAAAGACTTACCTTCTTCAGCATTTTTGAGCCACTCTACAAACTTTTTCATTTGCTCAAGGAAGACACTTTTCCCCTTTGCAACATGTGCGTCTTTATACCACTTCAGAATGGGCTCTTCACTCAGGACTTCGGCTATAAAGAAGAGAAGGATCATTATGCTTAGGGCCTTTTCATATACCTTCCTAACTCAGGCAGAGTTAGGACCCACCCAAGGTGCAAATGCCTGCATGGCAAAACAGCAACAACAAACAAAAAACCTACTGAAAACTAAGTAAAAGGAATTATTTTTGTTTCTTAAAAATGTTACCTATATTTAAGACACTCGTTTAACTGGTTTCTTCAACAAATTAATTTTTAAAGGAAAACAGAAAAGGTATTAATAAATTGAGAGCCCATATTAAAAAACTTTTTAACAACTTGTTGCTAAATATGAACCTATTACTAGAAAAATACTTATTAAACCAGTGATTCTATCACCTGAAGGAAATTTTACCCCCTGAGGACATTTGACATTGTTTAGAGACATTCTTGGTTGTTACACTTGGAAAAAGTGTTACTGGCATCTGCTGGGCAGGGGTCAGGGACACTGTTAACGATCTACAATGCACAGGATAGTGACCTCCAAGAGTTATCTGGTCCAAAGTAACAGTAACATCAAGGTTGAGAAACCCTGTGATAAATAATCAGGGATATGGGATAGAGAATACATTACTTTCTTTTTAGGTGTGAGTACTGTGGTTTTAGTAAAAAGAAAAAAATCCTTGCATGTTACAGATCCATACTGGAAAAATTAAGAATTAAATAAAGATTTCCAGGATTTGTTTCTCAATAATGTAAGTGGGAGGAAGTAAGTAAGGGTAGAAATACTTTTAAGTAATCTAAACCAAAAGCTGATAATCACTGAATCATGGGGTACTTGGGAGCTTACTCTTTTCTTTAAAAAAATAAGTAAAAAATTCTGGAATGAAGGCAGACCTCTGTTCTAAGTTTAGAATATAGGAACCAACAAAATCATTTATGAAAACTAGGTGAGAGAAGTAATACATGTGCATATAAACATTAATGAGATGAAGGCTGGTCTGATATATGCAAAAAATAAATAAAAGCATAATCACCAACCATAGTAAATTAAATACTGCAATAGGCTCTCTCCGAACAGAAGTCTTATCTTTCTTACTTTAGAGCAGTTTAATTGGAAATCGCAGAAAAGGAACAGTAAGTGAAACAGAGGCTTTTACAGAAGCATTCTGTACTGTCCTTGAAAGACAAGTAAAAGCTACATTGGGTAGTGGGGGTAGGATGAAGGGATGTCAACTTCTCACAGGCCAGACTATATACACAAGTATGGAGTACGTCTGGGGAAGAGAACTGGCAGAGTACAGGAGGTGAGGTTTGTAGCTGCATCAAAAAGATTTTAGATTTTAACTTATAAGGTTTAGAAATGTTTTGACATTAATGCAGTAAAAAGCACCAATTCACTGAGACAACTAAATTCTGTGATTAGAGTGAAATACTTCAGGGAGCTGATGTTCAGATAACTATTCACTAGAATTGAGTATTTTATGATTTTTATTAAAATGTATTCACAAAACTGAAAATCTGAATTACCTTTATAGAAAAGCACCACTATTTTCTGGAAGGCTTTCATGAAATGAATGTTGTCATAGCAATACTCCTGAATCTTCAGTAACAGAGTCAGCTCAGACTGACCTTGAGTAGTAAAGGCAGCAAGTAGAGGGCTGTATTGCTTTTGAAGGGAAGGGAGAAGACAGGTAGTCATTCACTCTGATGACTATTTATTACAAAATTCCTAAAATACAGAATATACTCATCTTTTACAATTACTGTGAATTATATTCTAGTGAGTAGAAATAAAAAAATTGTAAAGGAGAGAAATCTACTGAGCATCTAAGTCAGAATACTGCATCAAGGATCCCACATAACTGTCAGCAGAATGTTAATACCCTCTTAGAGAGGTACAGTAACAGTTCACTTAGCCCCATTTAAAAGCAGAATAATATTTTGTCAAGGCACAGTCCTAATACCTTCAAGTGCTTGATGGCTTGCTCTGCTACAAGTTCCTCTTTTTTGTTCCATTCCACAGTGCTCATTACACTGGACCAGACTATTCCAATGACAACAGGTTCTGGGATGTTGTTTTTTTTCATCTCCTCCTTGACATACAAAATTATCTGCAGAAAAATCCAAATTTAGTAACAGAAATTAGTTTTGATATGCACATATTCCATACACCAAACTTAGACCTTTAAGTATAAAAAGACCTTTCCATGCAACTGACAGACTTCTAGTTCAAATCTCATTTTACACATAAGCAAACCAAACAGGAAAGGAATGAGGTGGAAACAGATCTGTAGACTTGCACCCTACAAAATCTCCCAGAGAGTGTTATAACTTCTGGGCACCAATAAGTCACTGAATATGAAACACACTAAGGCAAAGCTCCGGCACAACATTCTATAGCTACTAATTAAAATTCACTTTGGTGAAACACTTTAAAGTTTCTCAAATGAGGAAAAATTTTCTTTGCCAGAAACTTAGCCATATAAAGATGGTTTAAACAAAAGTATCTTACATCCTTAAACGGATCACCACGGGACATCTGTTCTTGAAGTTCTTTCTGGAGTTCCTTACGAGCTCCTATGGTTTGCTGATTCCGAACATATTCTGAAAGCTCTTTCAAGCCTGCCTCAGTAAAATACTTTGTGAAGTGTTCAACGCTTTGTTTGTTGGCAGGAAAAAGTTCCTGAAAGGAGAATTTAATCTGGTTAAATGGTCTTTAAATCAGATTAAGAAAAACACTTTCCCTCTCTTCAGATTAAAGATGACAAAGTTTCCTTATTATACTTTCTCCTTTTGTGCAAAAATGGGAAAAGGAATGAAAGCTACAAACCATCAGTCTGTTATCCATGCTGACTTTCCGAAGACTTGCTGCTACTGCATTGATATCTTTTTCATTTATCCATGATTTAAAGAGCTTTACAGCAAAAGCTGCTGAAACCCCTGTAGAAGAAAAGAACATGCTTGACAGAAGTGCCTTCCTGAATTTCAACCACACCTCCCCATTTCCTCCCTCCATAGTTCAACCACACAGATTACTCACTCTAATTCCACCTGTGGCCTTGAACTTCCCTCCACCACTGCTTACCAGGTCACTCCAATCTCTCTATTCTATCATTTGATAGTTGTGTATTCTTAGTCAAGTTACTTAAAATGTTTTCTGATATGTAAAATGAGGATAATAGTTCTTACACTTGACAGGGTGATTGTGAGAATTAAAATAAGGCACATTAAATATTCAGTACTCTAAGTAGTAAAAAAAAAAAAAAAAAGCTTTTATTACTGTAAAAAGTAACGATGAAAATCATAACAAGAAACTTATTTTCCTTATCATTCTGACATTTCCTCCAATGTTACTTTGTCTTAAAGATGTTCCTTAGTCTCCCAATTGGAATTAATCTCTTCCTGAGTTAGCATGGAAGTTTTTTACTTTATAATCACACTGCATCTGGACCCTGGATATTTGCTCTACGCCATTAACCCTCAAGTCTAATGAATTTAAATGAACCTATTAAATTGAAGGATTGTTAAAAAGACTATTACACAAGTAAAATCTAGATAAACTATATTCTAACTTTTCTATCAGTTCATCTTTCAGGCTTTTATCTACCCCACTCTCAGCCATCCTTTATTACAGCTTAATTACCTTCTTTAACCAAATTCTCATTATAAAGGCTATTAAGAATGGATGCATTAAGTGTTCCATTAGCCAGAAGAACACCAGTCAACATAGCCAACTTGTTCCTCTCCGACTCTGAAAAACCCTTTAAGAACAGCAGCAGCTATAAAAAGAAATAGTTAAGGGTTAAAAGAGCAATTGCATTATAAAAAGAGAAATGGTAAAACATACTTTATTGGTTAAAACTGTGGGCTCTAGGAGTTCCCTGGTGGTGTGGTGGCTTAAGGCTTCTGCGCTTGTCAACGCTTCTGTGCTGTCAATGCTGCGGCTTGGGTTCGATTCCCAGCCAAGGAACTACCCCATATAAATATATATATATATAAATACAAATAAATAAAGTGTATAAATTAAAAGTGTGGGCTCTCAGGTACAATCTGAATTTTATCTCAGTTGTAATATTCACTAGATGAATGACTTCGGGGAAGTTAACCTTGGTGCCTCAGTTTCCTCATATATAAAATGTGAATAAAACTTGCCTCAGGGTTTTGTGAATATTAAATGAGTTGTTAGAATAGTGCTCGATACTCAATAAATGTTACTATAAACATTACTAGACTTTATGTGCAGCTAAAAATAAAAATAAAAATAAAACTATTAGACACAGAACTAAGGATCCGTGTATAGCAAATTCAACTAAATGATTTACCCCAAAACTACATTTTAAAGACAGCCTATTTAAATATTTAAAATTTCCAATCTAAATAGTATGGAGATTCACATGACCCAGTAATCCCACTTAGGAGCATTTATCCGAAGAAATCCAAAACACTAATTCAAAAAGATACATGCATCCCTACGTTCACTGTAGTATTTACAACAGCCAAGATATGGAAGCAACTTAAGTGTCCAACAACTGACAAATGGGTAAAAAGGTGGTACATACAGACAACAGAATATTACCTTGGTCATAAAAAAAGAAATCTTAACATTTGTGACAATATGGAAAGACCTAGAAGATGTAATGCTAAGTGAAGTAAGTCAGAGAGACAAATACCACATGATTTCACTTACAGGAGGGCTGTACAGAAAATATCCAGCCACGTAACTGTTTTTGTTTTATTGACAATGGCTGTTTTTTTCCCCCAGACAGCCCTCATAGGTGTAATCTAAAAAACAAAGTAAATGAACAAAGCAGAAACAGATACAGAGAAGAACTGATGGTTGCCAGATGATGGGTGCAAAAGGGAAAGAAAGAAAGAAGTACAAATCAGTAGTTAAAAAATAGTCATGAGAATGTAAAATACAGCGAGGGAATGTAGTTAATATATTACAGTAACTATGTACAGTGCCAGGTGGGCACCAAACTTATCAGGAGATCACTTTTTAAGTTATAGAAATCTTTAATCACTATGCTGTATACCTGAAAGTAATACAATAGAAGGTCAAGTGTAAATGAAAAATAAAAACTTTTACATTATCTAAATTCTGTGGCAGAATTAAGACTTAACACTATCCACTTTGATCTTAACCTTTTGTTCTCCACAAGCATATTGCTCCTCATACCTTTTTTACTTCATCTTCAAAACCCTTTTCCAGGTATTTGTAGCGCCTGATTAACTTGTTAAAAACCTATGAGTAGTTAAAGGAATTTAATTAGTTCATATGTTAAGATGCCAGATTCCTAAAAAACAATCTAGTTTGGGCCACTGAGATCTCTTCCATAGTATCTGGAGAATAGGAAACAAAGTGACCCTTCTAGACATTAACAGTTTACAAACTGTTTTTAACCAGAATGGGAAGTCTGTCAACTCTCAAAGCCCGCAACAGATTTTTACTGACAAATACTAAAGCAAAGACTAATTATTGTTCAAATACAAATCATTTACCTATTTGTAGGACATTAACGGAATAAGATCATAAAGTTCTATTTTCCTAATAATATAGGTAACAATATATAGCTTAGATGCACTTGAAGAATTCTTTGCTTATAGTAGAACAAACATAACCGTGTGTGAAACCTTCAAATAGAAATTTCATTGATAAGTTAATCTGCCTATAACTCACCTTTTAGAAAGTTAAATGTAGAAAACTCAATGTTTGATATCATGGCAGGGAAATGATTTTCCTTTTCAGGTTCTTTTTTTTTTTTTTTCTTAAAAATGGATTAATTTCAGAGGGACAAATAGGAAAAGGGAGGCAAATTCAACCATCTTTTTCTACTTTGTTTACCTCAATACATTTGAGGTTTCTAATTCATCATATTGCATCAAGAACATTATCTGTAAACCCTCAGTTCAAATTCCTTCACTCTTCTATTTGCAACCTCTTAAAAAGTAGACTATTCCTTAAATACTAGCCAGATCAATAGTGGCTAATTAAAATGATTATGTAGTTTCATTACCTGAGCAAATGCTTGCATGGTCTCTAGGTCTTCTTGTGCTGCGAATACACAGACATCTGTACGCATCATGTCATCTGCCAGTGTACCACCTGGGGCTAGGGATATTTTACAAAAAATTTGCAGTGAACTTCATTTAAAATTAGTAATCATTTCAATCTTACTTTCTGTGAGGATTCTTATTATAAAATAAAATGATAAAAATTCTAAGAGGTGATTTGAAAGCAAATTCAATTTCTCAGCAGAAACATGGCTAGTTGGTTCAACATGTGTGAATAAACCTATACAATTTACAAAAACAAAATAACCCACTGTAGCAACTCGATGGAATTCAATGCATTAACTACTCAATCAATAGTGCCAAATCTGTTACTGAAATGGAGATGTTCAGAGTTCGTTTCAATATATAACTTTCCAGATAGAAAACAACCCTTCAAGTTTCCAAAGAGATCGGGCTATAAAAATTCACAAGTTAAGAGACTTTATCTTTTAGACACATTTGTAAGAATGGATAAAATGGGGGTTCCCTGGTGGTATAGTGGCTAGGCTTTGACGCTCTCAATGCCATGGCCTGGGTTCAACTCCAGACCAGGGCACCACCAAATAAATAAATAAATAGATAGATAGATAGATAGATAGATAGATAAAAATTTTTTTTAAATGGATAAAATGTCTGATGTATACTTTAAAATACGGGCAGGGGAATGAAGTTGGTAGGGACACAAAGATTCTTAATAACTGCTGAAGTTAGGTAAGAGATCAAAAGTTCCATTATACCATTCCCTATAGGTTATGTTTGAAAATTTCCTTAGTAAATGTTTTAAAAAGAATTTTAAAAACAGGCTTATTGATAGCAAGATTCACAGTAAACAGGTATCTTTCATATTTCTTATTATAAACTGGTAATACAATGAAATAAACACTCATTTGACCAGGCATTAGAATGTATGAACATAGTTCCTAGTTCCACCACAGAGCAATTGTGTGACTGCATGCATACAAATGGAGTTCTGATTCTGTCAACTTGGCTGTGAGAGTCAGTACAATATTACCATCATCATTTGATGATACATAACTAAGTAGCATACTCTGTTAAGATATTCTGAGCTGTTATGGGTGGAGGTAAGAGTAAGTTAGAGCAGCATTGTGCAACAGAAGTCAGTCACATAATGTAATTTCAAATCTTTTAGTAGCCATATTGAAAATAAAGGGCGAAGTTAATTTTAATATACTTTAACCCAACATACCAAAATGTTTAACATTTCAGTATTCAAATTATTGAGATGTCATACCCTCATTTTTTATATTGTCTTTAAAATCCAATATGTGTATTTTATACTTATAGAACAGCTCAACTTGGATAAGCCATTATTTCCAAGTGATTAATAACCATTATTTATCTAGGGGGTAATGTATAGAAGAGTTGAGGACCAGAGTCTTCAGGGATATAGAAGTATTTCATAAGACAGAACAAGAGATAAGGATTTCTCCATTAACTGGGAGTATTCAAACACAGGTTGGGGTGGGGGGGAAATCACTATTCGGGGATGTTGTAGGAGGCTTGGGTTGTCAGAAAAGTAAAGTCATCCCCAAATGTTATAATTCTGTAACAGACTTTAAATATAAAACTAGACAGAGCAAGGCAATCTGCTAACTTGATGATTTGTGATGGGAAAAAATATGGAAAAATCCTCAAGGGGGAAAATATCCACAAACAAAGCCACCTTAATTTGATAAGTTTGTCAAATAGTTCATATTCAGAATTCTAGCAGTATTCTCCACACAGCACACTTCCCATAAAACCCAGACACTTACCCAGCATTCCGCCGGCCACCAGAATATCAAAGAGTGTCTCTGCATATCGACGGTAATCAAGTTTTGCTCCAGAAGCATCAAGAAACTTTGCTACTGCTTCCAAATCAGTACCAGTTTCAGTTAAGCCTTGAATAATACAGTCTTGAAACTGAGTAGGGTCAAACCTCTCTTTTTCATCTGGAAGAGAAAACCCCAAAAAGCCCTTTAGTTTCAAAAGGCTTACAAAAGGCCAAGAAATCACCCACCTTATGAAGTTATAACCACTGGATAAATTAACCATATTCATCAAAGTTTCATTTATTTCAATTGTTGGAAAAAACAAACACAATCTAGATTACCTTTTCTGAAATTTAGGACCTCCTCTAAACCTCAGGTAGATTTTATTCCTGACTGAAATATGTCCAAACACTACAACTCGATTCTTTTCTTTTTTTTTTTTTTTTGATTCTTTTCTTTAAATGACCATAAGACTTTGTATGTTTTTTATTTTTAAATCACTCCTTTGGTACTATTAAGATAATCTTTAGAAAGTACCTTTACTGGGTATCCAACATATGACAGAAATTGCAGTAAATGCCTTGCTTCAATCCTTCTCACAACTATGTGAGGTAGATCGTTTTGTTCCCACTATTGAGAAGGAAAATTGAAGGCCCGAGAAATTAAAGACTGCACTGTGTATTAGCTAAGAGCAAGAGCTCTGGAGTCAAACTGCCTGATCCAAATCCTGGTCACCATGTAACTGTCTGAGCCCTTGAACCAGTCTCATCCTTTATGCATGAATTTTCCCATTGTAAATGGTGATTAAGAGTAGTACCTATCTCATACAGTTGTTAAAATTAAATGATATAAATAAAATAGAAAGCACTCAGAACAGTGCCCCTGGATACATAACTAGCTTTTACTGAGTTGCTATAACACACTCCAAGACACGGTTTGATTTCTCTATCTAGGTTAGATGCTATCTTAATTTTCACACAGAGCTAGGGTGACCAACTCCTCCCTGTTTGCCCAGGCCTTTGTTTTTAGGACTGAAAGGTCTGTGTCCTGTGAACTCTCTTGAGTCCCAGATAAGTTGGGATGGTTGTTCACTCTACCTAAGACCCAATCATCAAGAATTAGCAGAGCATGAGTGATCTCAGTCTGGAAGCAGGGACACGACATCTCTTCCTAATGGTAACAATAAAATTACTTGATACTATATTAATATAAAGGTGATGCCAGCAATCCACATACTCAAGAGGATGTGAACTTTTCCCCATCACTGTTAACTTGCTCTAGTTTCTAACTTCTATTCCCCCTGCTGAGAAAATCTACTGGCTTAAATGTAAATAAATCTGCAAACACTAGAATCAAATCACTCTGGTCTCTCAACTACAAAGTGACAGACAATAAACAGAGATTACAAAAGACTCTGTATATATATATATCTCAATAAGTGTCTCTACTCAGGGTAGAAAAGCACTTTATAACCATTAGCTAACCTAGTTTCCTATTTCCTCAAAATCTCTGGTAAAATAAGGTCGATATGTGCTTTTGAGCAATAACATTGAGAAGTTATGAGGACAATATCAAGCCCAATACAAAACTTATGATTTTGTATTGGATTACATCTCATTTAACTTTTTATCACCAGTGCAGTGCCTTGCTACAAAATTCAATATTCATTTGAGTGCTCATAAGTAATACATATAATTCTAGTATTTTTCTTACTAAGTCTGTAGGCAATAATTTAATTTCAAGAATTCTTTTTTAGTTTCATAATTAACATCCATGAGAAAAGCTTAATTTTTCTCTCTCTAATTTTCAGTTTGGGTGAAATTAATGATCACACTAGGAGCTCTTTTTATAAATTAACCTTATTGCTCAAGCAAAAAATTGCTTAAATAAAATTTAGCTACTGAAAATGCAGCCCATACTTTCCAAAAAACAAAACAAAAAAACACTTAGAAGGAGCAGTCAACTAGAAAGTCAAATTTCTTTCTGGCATTTTCTCTTATTAAAGTTTTAGTACTGAGCAACTGCCAGCCAGAGGAACCAGATGTTAAGTTATTTTGGATGTCTGAAGAGAGATATTAAAACATAAACTGTTTACCTCTTTTTCTGGTTTTAAAACGCTGGCCTGATAGCGTTGGCTTTTGCTGCTTTTGATTATTCATAAAAGACACCCTAGGGGGAAAAAAAATAAGACCTTAAAAATATCGGTGCCATTAACATTCCTCTAAAAAACAAAGCATCAAACCGTGATGAGTCACATATAAATCAAACTGCACACTTGCAGCCTGACAATACACCTGGGCAAGCAAAAATAATAAATTTCACTTGAATTAAACGTAATTTCAAAACCTGCACTTCTCCCTGTGATAAACCCTTTCAAGATGAAACGTGAAATACACTTTTAAGTGACTTTACAGTGCCAGTGACTGGTGGCAAATCACCCATCATAAACAATTACTTGGTCTCTTCCTTTTCCCTCTTTAATTTCGCCAACATCTTCCACTATTTTTTTTCTTCCCCAGTTCATGTCTTTTGTTAACTCATACACAATTAATTACTTGAATTCCGGCTCGTTGAAGCAATAGGTCGGACATTTGCCACAACAATGTCTGTCAAAGCGGCTAGCCATAAAAACGACAGCACCACGTTCATGTGAAGGGCACCCCGGCAAAGGCCACTGATTTGGCTAACAAATTACCACCATAGTCAAACGTGTATGTCAATTTTAAGACACTATTAAAAGGCAAATTCTTTCTTCTAAAGGGCCTGGTTATGAGCACCACCACCCTACCCTCAAGTCGCGCCGGTGACCGCAGTGGCCACTTCACCACTCCTGTCTGCAAATCGAGCTAACAAGCCTAGCTTCCTTTTCTTGCCCCATACCCTACAATCCAAGACTCCTCCAAGGGCACGTGCCTCCCCTACTAGCGACAGATAACCCGTCCCCGCCCAAGATCCTCTAGGTCACGGCGGGGCGCAGCAGGGGATGGTTCTCGCCCCTTCTTCACTGACCCCGTCGCCTGCGGTGGCGGCCGCCGCAACGAGCGGACCACGGGAGCCGAGGCTCTTGGCGCCGGGGGCCCCGCCGCCCCGTACATCCGCCCGCCCTCCAGCGAAAACAGCGGCGGTGGAGGCGGCCGCGGTGGTGGCGGCTCCTCCGCCCCGCCCGCCGGAACCCCCCACGCGTACATCACCCAACAGAGGCCACGGCGGCTTTGTTACCCAGGCCGTGCAGGGCCGGACAGGAGGCAGTCTCGGCCACTGCCTCTGCCTCTGCCTCTCTCACCGAGGGGCATCCCCCGGCCCCACGTTCCGGCCCGGGGCCACCGCCCCTCGGTCTCCCAGTTGAGGTTGGGGCCCCGGCCCTACAATCCAGGATCCGGATCTGGCTCGGCCTCATGCGGCAGCCTCCGCTCGGGCCCATCCAAGCCGGGGCGCACGGGACCTGCCGCTTCCCTCGCCCTCTGCCCGGAGACGAGGGTCCGCAACCTCGGCCTGGAAGGAGCGGGCGCCGAGCCTCACCGAATTTAAGGCGAAGAGAAAAGAGCCAGAAATTCCCGATGCGGCGGCAACTGCTGCGGTCTCTCCTCTGCGACCGGAACTAACGCGAGGAGGAGGAGGGAAGAGGTGCCACCCTCGCCCCTGCTGGTATCCTATCGCGAGATTTCTTCCCCTGGCGCCCTGCCCCTCCTCTCCCTGATCGCGACCCAGGGCCTCCGCCTTTTCCATTCCTTGGGGTTCGGGGTGGGAACGTAGGAAAAGGGAGGAAGGATGATTTTCAACCTTTATTTATCAGTTACTGAGTTCCAGGTTTCCCGGACATTTATCCTCGAGTAGCCTCTCGTTCTTTCTGCCTCATTACCCAGCCTCTTAGCACATGGAGAGGTTAGAAGAACGAAAGGTGCTTCTCACCCCCGCCAGTATCGAAAAGTTGGACACGTCTGCCCCAGTCCTTTCCTCATCGACCGCCCCCTTCTTCTTGCGCCGGAAGTGGGAGATAGAGGAGTTTTAGGGTGGAGTTCGGGCCCTTAGTACGTAAAAGCTCAGTTTGGGAACGGGGACTCTGCCAGTCCTGGCCTTCGTTCTGGGCTGGGTTGGTGAAACTCGTTCATACTAAGTCCAAAGCGGGGCGACATTGCTCTGCGGTGTTGGCTGTTGGGGGTCGTGCATTCCTCTTAGGAGCGAGCAAGATCCAGCTGGGGTTCAGCAGCAAATGCTGCCTTCCGACTGTGGCCACCACTCCTTGCAGTGGTTGCGGAAATTCTCTTCTTAGAGTGGTGATTGTGGAGACTTGGAGGACATCAGAATCCCTGGAGGACTTTTAAAAACACTGATTGCTGCTGGGCCTCACCCGCAGAGATTATGAAGATTTGATGTGGGACTTAAGAAGTTCCCATTGATGTCAATGCTGCTGATCCTTTAGGGACCACACTTCTGAGAACCATTGAATAAGAGGGTGTATCATCAGAGAGCTGGGATATAAGATAATGTGTGTGAAAAGCACTGTGGACGTTATAATACAGTAAAAGTAGAGATGCACAATACCTCCAGGATCTAGCCTCATGTTTGTTGTTTTTTGGATGCCTCTGGTTGTACACAGAATGTGAAAGAATTCCTAAGACTCAGGAAAGTAGGAAAGTGAGAAGAGTTTTATTTAAAGAGAGAAGTACAGGCAGAGAAGTTGCTTCTGGCAGAGTCTAAGGCAGACAGCTGCCCTGAACTTTGGGTTAACTTTTCTTACATAGAAAAAATACAGTTTCTGCAATATCAGGATGTGGTGGTCGCCTGTTACAAATTGCAGGTGGGGTTGGGACAGCAGTAAACTTGTCCTTGCAGCTGGCCAAGCTCAGCTAAACTTGCTTCCTGCTAGCCCCCTCACCCTCGTTTTTGTTAACTCTTTCCCTGTCTCATCAATGTTTTTGTTGCTTGTACCTTAGTTGTTTGCTCCTCCATTGCTTTCTTACTCTCCTCCTACCAGAGAAACCCTCAAAGCAGAGCTTGCTCCTACAGTCACCTTCCCTGGATCCTGCTTTTCTAGCAAACATTTTGGTAAATTACTATATGTAAGTTGACTTATTTACCTTAGCTATCTAACCTCTGCCTCCTACCCCTCCCGGTTTCATGAAATATTACTTTCTCAGAGTACTTTCCTGAAATTATTGTCAAATCCATTGATTCTCTCAGTCCTCACCCTCTTTGCCTCCTCTGAGCATTTAAGGTGTTGTCACCCATCTCCTTAAAACTTCACTCCAACTGTCCTGGTTTACCTCCCAATACTCCTTTGTATTTGTTGGCTCCTCTTTTCTATACTCAGACCTTTTATCTTCTTTTATTATGCTTTTTTACATGTGTCAACTTAAAAAGCATCCAATCCTGTAGAGAATTTGTGTAAAAGCTCATATGAGCCAAACCAAGGACCTACTGGGGAGCAAAATCTCAAATGCTCCCGAAAATGAGTTGTGTAATCTTTAATGCATTTGAAATTAAGGAGGGAAGGTAAGGAAGATTACATGAAAGTTGGAGAAAGCAGGGTGGGGGTTGCATTATAAAATAGTTAACAAGATGATATGGCTCCTTGAGGGTGGTTACATTTAAAGGTTTAGGAAAAGAGGATTACTTCTGGTATTTCAAAGGTGTGTTAACCAAAGATGCAGAAGAACAATGACCAGGGCTTGCTTAAAAACCTTTTTCTAAAGAAGTTGTAGGTCTGGGGTGTGACTACCCACCATGACCTGCTTAGTTAGGAATTTATGGTCAGATCACCCTGTGAGGTTATTTTTGGTTACATTTATTACAGAGCAGAGCAGAATGTATGGCAGCCTCCTACATTCCTAGGGATTTAACTGTTATCTCCATTTAAGAGTTCCAGATTCATCTATTGAGTCACTAAATATTTGTTGAATTCACATTCTCTGCCCTTCCAGGCTGAACAGACATGTTGGAGGAACCAAAAGAAGCTAGTGTGACTGGAGCTTGGCAGGAGATGACAAGGATGTGAGGAGCAGAGGGAAGTGACAAGAGTCAGATCTCTAAGTCTAGCCTTTCCCTAAACTCCTGATTCATACCATTTGGTATCTCCACTGAAAGAAAGCCAAACTAAAAACTCTTAGTACTACTGATTACTCTTCCTCCAAAACTGCTTTTCTCAATTCCAGAGTTCTGTTAAGGATATGTTTCACTAATAAAAATATTAGTTACTTTTATATAGCAGGTATATGTGTCATGCATTCTTGTAAGCACTTCCTATGTCCATCTTATTCCTCAAAACTACCCTATGATCTAGAAACTATTGTAAGTGAAAAAGGGGTTTGGAAAGTAACCTCACTCGTGATCTGATCGTAAGTTCCTAACTGGGTGGGTCAAAGATAAAGTTTATCTTTGCCTTAAGCAACCCTGTTCATTGTTTTTGTATATCTAGGTTAATACATTTTTTATATAAACTAACCACCCTCAAGAAAGCACATACTCTTAACTATTTTGCAATCCAATCCCCACCCCATTGCTCCCACCTTCACATGATCTTCCTTACTGTTCCTCCTTAATTCCAAATGCGTAACAAAAACTGCAAAACTCTCACTCCTCCAAGCATTTGAGATCTTGCTTCCCAGCATTGTCATCTGTTTGGACTCACATAATTTAACTCTTATGAAAATTCTCTACAGGTTTGGACTTAGCTTATGTCAACACTCCTATGAGCCCCATTTTATAGATAGGAAAACTAACGCATGGAGAGGTTGTAAGAGAGAAACTCATGAAATCAGTAATTTAGCTCCTGCTTTGTAATCCACTTAGTTTTCTTGTTAATCTATTTAGTTAGCTGATAACCTGAATCACTTCCTAGTTTTTTGTTTGTTTAATTATTTTTGCTTTGTTCCCTTTCTTAAGGCTACACAATTCCTTGTTAACCTGGCTATTTCTTAGTCCTCAGGCACTGAGAGCCAAAAATCCAAGATAACACTATCTTGAAGCAGACCAAGCCTCTGGAAGTGATTTCTCAACTACCAGCCCTCCAGCCAGTCTGACCAACACCCTTTCCCCATCTTTCCTGCAGGCCTAGAAAAGCTTTTGGCCTTGCTAGGATTAGGGAAGGTAGTCTTTGAGACAGGAGTCCACTGCCTTCCCTGAATGCTGGCATTTTGAACAAACCTCCTTTTCTTTCCACCAAACTTGTCTCTGATTTTTGGAAGTGGGAAGCAGCTCCCGATTCTGTTAATAAGGTCAAGTAACTTAGCCCAGGTCATAGTAAATGGAAGAGCTTGATTCAAACCCAAGCAGTCTGGCTTTATCATTATGATATACTGCCTTGCCACCAAGATCTTATTATTATTTTTTCAGGGGGGCGGGGGGAGGGTAGTTGCCTGGCTGGGAGTTGAAAAGATCTTACTTATTTATCTACTCAACAAATATTTATTTGAGCTAAAGACCACTAGAGGTGACAAAGTTAGTCCTGTGCCCTCACAATGCTGCTTCTATATTCATCATATTTCTCAATTCTATTATCTTTTTTCAGTACCGTCTTGATTTAGGTCTCTATTTCCCACAAGTAATTGGGACTTTTGCAATAACATTCAAATTGTGCTATTCCTTTCTCCACACCTCCAAAGTAATCTTCCCAAATGCAGCCTGAATCATTTCTCTTCAGTGCTTAAATGTGTTGGGTTGTACTTGAGACCACCCAGGGATAGCTCTGACTAATGTTTTTCACCTTTACTTTTCTCACATTGGTGGTTCTTAACTAATCACTACCATCCATTGTGGGGTGTAGCAAACAATTTTAAATAAAAACTATAAGTTAGCAAATTATTTTCTTTAAAAATTAAAGCAGATTGAAGATTTTCTATTATAATTTCATTCTTACTTATTTGCATGTGAGTTCTTAGAAGGAGAGAGGGAGAGGGGTTACTGGGAATTGTATAGGGCAGACAGCCTATCTATGCTTCTAGGTGTGCCATGGGAGTAGGCTAGCATGGGAAGTGTTGTTTGTAAACTATCATGGCAGAAAATATTCCAAACAACTGAACTCTAAGCTCTAGTCTGACTGGATACACCGTGTCTTTTCTTGAGATGTCCTTCTCTCATTTTCTGCTGTCAAAATCATACTCTTTCAAGCCTTATCTCAAATACTGCCCTTCCCCTTAAGCCTTAGTCACTGCAGCTGATATGAACACATTCCTATTTGGAACTTCCTTTGCACTTTGTACTCTCTTTCTGATATTTGATGTACTTTTGTATTTGCAGTTGTCTAATCTTTGCTCCTACACTGAATTTCTTGTTGGCAATGGTAACCTCTTACTCATTTTAATACTGCCTCAATGTGTGGCTAACAACATGCTTTAATAAATATGGAATTAATTTGATGAAGCCAGTACTTTATCACAATCATAGACTTGCCCATGGGGAAAGAAAGGTGACAAGGAAGTTCAAGGTGGTTTTCTTACAAGAATGCTGGAATATAGACTTTTAAAGGAGGATTTTGTCCCTGGGTATTTTTAAGATTTCACGTGAGTCACTTTGTTGCAGCAGGACAGGTAACTGAGAAAGTCAAACAGCACTCAGAGAGTTGGAGAACCAGTTTTATTACACCAGCGGGCTCAGAGGAGTTACAGTCTCCAAATTCTGAGCCCCAACTAACAGGCTTTTTGGACTCTTATAGGGTTGGGGTGGGGGCTGGCTGATACGATAAGCAAGCAGGGTTACAGAAGCTAAATACACACATTAGGCGACTAGTGGAAGGAATGTGGAAGTGGCAGTTCACAGAATTTACATTAAACAGCTTTGTCCAGTAATTTTCCATTTCAACTTAACCTCGCTGTAAAATGTGATTAATGGTCTTTTACATGATAGTTAAGGCCATTCTAAGTCTCATAATTGGGGTTCTATACGTGGATGAAAAAGTAGTTCTATGGAAAGTAATCTTACAGAGTAATTTGATCATGAATTCCTAACCGGACAGGTCATGGTGGCTAGTCACACCCCAGGTATATAACTTATTTAGTAAAAGGTTTATTCTTGCCTTAAGCAAGCCCTGTCAATTATTTCTGTGCATCTGGGTTAATACACCTTTGAAATGCCCCCTTTCAGACCTCTTTTTCTAAATTGTCTAAATCAAGACCACCCTCAAGAGTATACATAGTCTTAATTATCCTGTAATTTGATCCCCACCTGCTTTCTCCCTGCTTCATGTAATCTTCCTTATGTTCCCTTCTTAATCTCAAATGCCTAAAAGAAACTGTAAATTGTTATTCTCTGATGCATTTTTCTCAGTCTGTTGAGATCTTGCTTCTGGGCATAGTCTCTGTTTGACTCAAATACATTTTTATAAAAATTCTCTACAGGTTTGGACATTCTTATGTTGACATGTAACTTTTTGTAGCCTTATTATTGGTATCCTTGAACTGAATGGAGTTCCCAGTGATATATTGTATGCTTACTTGATAAATGTGCAAATAATGAACCTAAGAAGAGGAAGGGTAAGTCCGATCTTTGAGGAAACTTCTGATAAGGTCCAAGGCTACCACAAAATGGCTTTTGTTTTGTTAGTGCTCTGTGAGACTTTATTATTCAGATTTCAGAGCTCAGTTTAGAATCCTGTAATTTTCAAACTTTAGCATGTAAATAATACATTTTTGGTAAAATATTAGCAACACTTAAAGCAATGTCTTATGATAAAATATGTTGGAACTTTTCTTCATCATCAATAGGACAGATTGGCTTCCCTATTTTGAATTAAGATTGATTTTTGTGAATGAATTTATTTCCTTAATCATTTCTGGCAGTTTTCATAACACGTGTGTGGGATTGACATTATCTCTTTTTGAAATATTTGATAGAGTTCATCGATGAAGTCATTTGGGCTTGGGCATTCCTTTTTGGGTAGATCTTTTTGGTTTTGTTTGTTTGTTTGTTTTCAGTGTGGGTAGTTCCCTGGCTGGGAATCGAACCCAGGCCACAGCGTTGACAGCGCCAAAGCCTTAGCCACTACACCACCAGGGAACTCCTGGGTAGATTTTTAATTAATCATTCAATTACTTCACTTCTTATAGATCTGTTCAGATTTTCTATTTCTTCGTGTGTCAGCTTTGGTAATTTGTGTCTTTCTTGGAATTTGTCATTTCATCTAAGATGTCTAATTTGTTGGCATAACGTTGTTCATAATCTCTCTTTTTTTCAAAAGATTCTCTTACAATCCTTTTAATATCTGTAAAGTTGGTAGTGGTGTCCCTTCTTTCATCCTGGATTTTGGTAATTTGTGTCATCTTTTTTTTTTTCTTGTTCAGTATAGCTAAAGGTTTATTACTTTTGTTAATTTTCTTTTTCAAAAAAACAAAATCTTTTGGTTCCACTAAATTTTTAAAATATTTTTTTGGTTTTATTATTTCACCGATTTCCACTCAATCTTTATTATTTCCTTCCAGACAATCGTGACATAGACTCCCCTCCTGTTTTCACCTAAAGTTTAGCAGTTTTTCATGAATAAACACTTCTTTATTTGTTTTTGGTGTTTGGTCGATTTCTGGAATCCTAAAATGGTACTTTGGGACAATTTTGCCCAGTTTTATAGTATTTTTGAGGGAGCATTTGCTGACCTCTTCACTCAGTCATTGCTGCAAATTTCCTACAGTACTTTTGCATATAAAATTTCCACCTATTTAGATGAAAGCTGCTAGGTGTAACTGGTGAAGTTGTTACTGCTTTTAACTTTGGTGGTGGAAATAGATAAATGTTTCTTTTTCTAGGTCAAGTAACAATAGGTCTTTATTCCAGCAACTAGGAAGATGCCAAGGGCTTGTTTTGAAAAGCACATTGCTTCCCTTTGGAAAATGGTCTGGGAAAAATATTTATACTCCTTTGTTTAGGATAGATGATTATAGAATACTGTATGAACCTGGCTTAAATATTGTATCATACTCACACATACATGTGCATATATGTATGCATATAATGGCTGTCCTGAAAAAAATCTAGCCATAAATGCCTCTATTTTTCAAATTATATGACTGGATAATTTATGGACAGCCCTCATATGTGTATATATGTGTGTGTGTGTGTGGCTAGAAGTATTTTCATAGGCTCCACAAATTTTTTTACAATGAAAAAGGTTTAAGGTACAGTGAGCTTTCTAATAATTACATTTTAGTTGAAAATGTGTTCAATAGTTGCTATATATCTCATGCATACCATTTTCTTCACTTGCTGTGTAAAATGATTTTAATAGTTATTTGTCTAGTAATGTTATTTACTATTAATACTATCTATTAAAATCAGCACAATAAAAATAACTATTGCTAATTACCTGAACATTTTAGTAAAATTTGCTAAATAAGTTATTCTTTTAAGAGGATTATTTCTCCCCTTTTAAACAAACATACCCACTTATTTAGATTTTTGAAGCTTAGGGATTCAAGAAAACGGGCATTCTCTCTCTCCCATGGTAGGCTAAGGTTAAAAACTCCTTTGCTCCTGTAAAGTGTTTCTTTAGAAAATATTTTGAGGTGACTTGCCAAATAAGTACTATTTTGGATGACCATAATGTTTACATTCTAAGTTATGTAATATTCAAGAGATTAAAAAAAGTATAAAATTAACAAAGTTAATTGTTATGGAATATGGTATAGTTGTTAGCTATAGGATTATTTAGGAAGGACTATTTATTGCTTATTAACTCATACTCTTAGTATATTAAAATTCAGTGAAAGAACAAGAAATCTTATGGATGACCCAGATCTAAACATCTCTGTGCTAGAAAATTATCTCAAATATATGTTCAATTTTTGCATGCCATAAGATGGCCATCTCTCTTTGATGTCTTTTTACAAATCCAAATTCACTTTTTGGGGGCCTGTGATATATTTACCCTAAATGAAAAAGCAACTAAACTAAATAGAACTTAGTCACTGCAATATTATTATTAGTTGTTGCAGTAGTAATACTAGTAGCAGCAGTAGCAGCAGTGATATTACTACTAGTAGTAAGCACTACTATTACTACTACTACTTGGTGTGGACTACTACTCTTAGTAGTAATAGAGTGGTCTGGTCATAGTAGACCTTATATTTATAGAGGATGTTACTGTTTACAAAATATTTTCACATGCATTTTCTAATTCTTGATAGAAACTTTGTGAGTAAGTAAGTCTTGACAGAAATTTTGTGAGTAAGTTGGGCTGTTTTGCTTTCCAAATAAGCTAACTATAATATAACTGATGATTATTATTCTTCCAAAAGAAGGCCATGGACAGCCATTAAGTAAATTTAATGTCAATTTATCTGATGAGAAAAAGTAGAACCTTTTATGATTCATATGATACATTTCAGATTCTATTCTTAAAATGCAGTATTAAAACTGTTTAAAGAATTTCCCAGATCTTCTTGGAGTAAAAATGGTTTTCTTGGGAATGCAAACTGGTACAACCACTGTGGAAGACAGTGTGGAGGTTCCTCAGAAAATTGGGAATGGAGCTACCATTTGACCCAGCAATCCCCCTTCTGGAGATCTACCCAAAGAACTTGAAAACTTTTGTCTGTAAAGACCTATGTACCCCAATGTTCATAGCAGCGCTGTTCACAGTGGCCAAAACATGGAAACAAACAAAATGCCCTGCGACAGATGACTGGATAATGAAGCTGTGGTACATATACACAATGGAATATTACTCAGCTATAAGAAAAGATGAAATATTGCCATTTGCAACAAAATGGATGGACCTGGAGATCATCATGCTTAGTGAAATAAGCCAGACAGAAAAAACAAAGAACTGCATGATTTCACTCATATGCGGAATATAAAACTGAAAGCAAAGAAAAAAGAAATGAACAAAC
>PVJL010014300.1:0-28554 GCA_004026885.1 Lyroderma lyra | reverse complement strand
AAATCCAAAACACTAATTCTAAAAAAGTACTTATTTTTATATTTATTGCAGCATTATTTACAATACCCAAGAAATGAAAGCAACCAAAGTGTCCATCAATAGGCAATTTAATAAAGAAGATGTGACACATATATTCAATGGAATATTACTCAGCCATTATAAAAAGAATTAAATCTTATCATTTGCAACAACATGGATACACCTATGTTAAGTAGAATAAATCAGACAGAAGAAGACAAATACCATATTATCTCACTTTCATGTAAAATCTAATAAGCAAAATAATTTGGATGCTATTTATTTATTTATTACCTAATTTCTGTGGCTAGGACTTTTAATACTGTGTTGAATAGCAGTGGTGACAGGGACATTCCTGTCTTGTTCTAATTTTAGAGGAAGAGGTTTTAGTTTTTCACAAATCAGCATAATATTGGCTGAGGGTTTGTCATATATGGCCTTTATTATATTGAGGTACTATTTTTCTACTCCCATTTTACTAAATGTTTTAATAATAAATAAATATTGCATCTTGTCAAATGCACTTTCTGCAGCATTTAAAATAATCACATAATTTTATCATATATTTTGTTTATGTGATGTATCACATTGATCAATTTGTGTATGTTTAACCATCCTTACATCCTTAAAATAAAGTTCATTTGATAAAATTATGTAAATTAGAAATGAAAGATTTAAATTTTTCCTTTTTGCAAATAGCATGGTTCTTGATATAGAAAATCCTTAGAACTTCACCAAAAGATATTAGAAATAATAAACAAATATAGTAAAGTTGCTGAATACAAAATCGATGTACAAAATTCTTTGCATTTCTATATACTAACAATGAAACTTCAGAAAAAATTACCTTTTGCAATTACAAGAAAAAGGATAAAATACCTAAAAACAAATTTAGCAAAGAATGTAAAGGACTTATACACTAAAATGTATAAGACATTATTAAAAGACATTGAAAAAATGAAAAAAATGGAAAGATACTTTATGTTCATGGATTGGAAGAACCAACATAGTTAAAATGTCCATATTACGCAAAGCAATAATACAGATTCAAAGTGGTTCCCATTAAAATCTCAATGGAATTTTTTATTAAAATAGATAAAAATTTTCAGGTTTGTATGGAATCACAAAAGACCCCAAAGAGTCAAAGCTATTTTAAAAACAAAAACAGAAACAAATAAACAAAAAAAAAGAAACAAAAGAACATGTCTGGTGATACCAAACTCTCTGACTTCAATTTAAATTATAAAGCAATAGTAATCAAAACATTATGGTATTTGCATAAAAACAGACACACAGACCAAACAAACAATTGAAAACTCAGAAATACACCTTAATGTATGGGTTCATTATTTTTGACAAAAAGCCAAAACATACGGTAAAGGAAAAATAGCCCCTTCAATAAATGGTGCTGAAAAATTGAAAAACCATGTACAAACAATAAATCTAGACTATGATTTGTCAACATATACCAAAATCAATTCAAAATGGATCAAAGACCTATACATAAGACCTATAACAATAGATTGCACAGAACAAAACATAGGTACTAAGGACCTAGAGTTAAGAGTGGAATTTATGAATTTGACCTCAAAGGCAAGAAAAGTAAAAGCAAAAATGAATATTAATAAATGTGACTATATCAAACTAAATAGCTTCCACACAGAACAGGAATCCATCCACAAAACAAAGAAACAACCAACAAAAAAGAGAAAATAATTGCAAAAGATGCCTTCAATAAGGGGCTAATATGATATATATATAAAGAACTCATAGAACTCAACAACAACCTCAACAACTAAAGAACTCTAGAAGCTCCAAGATGGCAGAGTAGATAGACACTGTGCCTGCTTTCTTTAGTGAACACATTAAAATTTCAACTAAATTATAAAACAGCCAACCTGAAGAACCATCTGAAGTCTAGCTAAGCAAACTTTTATAACTAAACATACAAAGAAGAAGCTATGACAAGACTGATAGGAAGTGTGGAGGCATGAAACAGGCTAGCTCCAAATCTGTGTGACAGCTGAAAATTAGGAGGGATATCTCAGCCTTGTATGGTCCCCCCCTGGAAGTAGTGAGAGAGCCCAGCCCCACACCAGTTTCTCAAGGCCAGAGTTCTGGTGTTAAAAAGAGGAGCCCCAAACATTTGACTGTGGAAAACAGTACAGATTCCAACCATCCAGGTGAGACAGAAGGCTGCTGGAAACACAGACATCTTCTTAAAATGCTCATGCAAAGGTGTAATTATTTGAGAGCACTCATTCTAGGCTATGGTAGAGGGACAGTGACTCAGGGAGTGTAGGAGGCATACCTCAGTCTGCTGACTCACTGGAACACTGCCCTACCCAATTCCACCAATGTGAATGTCCCTTTCTCTGATTAACAGCCAGTCCTGCCCCCATTGTAATCTTTCTTGGAAAATTATTAAGAGTCTGCAGGCCCCAGGAGGGTGATGAATGGCCTGGGTTTGCCTTGAGACATATGCTGAGTACCTCCAGGAACAGCACTGGCACCAGAGCAGAATCTACAGGAGTATCCAGTGTAGGTAACCAGGGAGACTGTGCCAGGGCCCCACAGAACACCTACTACATAAGGTTACTCAGAAATACTGAGGAACTAGTAGATCTACCTAATACATAGAAACAAACACAGATTTACATCCAAAATAAAGAAACAAGGAAATACATCTCAAATAAAAGGACAGCAGAAAACTCCAGGAAAAGATCTAAACTAGATGAGGGCAAACAACCTATTAGATTCAGAGTTCAACACAATGGTTTTAAGAGTGCTTAAGAAACTTACTGGAGAGAGGACAAGATAATGACCAGGGAGGAGGTCCCTAAAGCCTCTCCCAGGAAACACAATTGAATGACCATCCAGGAGTCAAGAAAAAGAATCCTGAGTGACACAGTGACAACTGAGAAATCCACACATTGCAAGAAAACACTTGAAAGTTGAAGAAAGGGGGGTGAATGGGAGAGAGGAAAAAGAGCAGAGATGGATCACAACAAGGCCCCATCGCCGCTGACTAGAGGAACTAACGACTGGAAAGAAATCAGAGAGCAGCATAGTGCATGGGAAGGGAGAAGCCAAGGGGTGACAGGAGTGAAGTCCGAAGTGGTGGAAAAGTGGGATACTGGGGGTGAGCTGGGCCTTAGAGCAGCATGTTGGGAACAAAGTTTGGGGGTCAACCTCTGAAGCTCTTGAGTAGTAGGAAGGCTGAGAGAGGACTCTGAACAAACATAAGCTGAAGTGGGGCCCCAGAGACAGCACATCAGCTCCCAGCACCCTCACAGCCCACAGCAGGAATGTGCACAGCTCCTCTGCAGGGCCACAATTCCCAGCCCACGAGGGAGGTACACCAGCTGCTTTTGCATGGCCTGTGACATCAGGGCCACTGCTTTGGACTCATGGCTCACATGCACCTGGCACCCTCACAGGGTGAGCACTTGCAGACTCAGGCCCATGCAGCTTCTGTGGAGACCAATCATGGGAACATTCCTGGGAAGGGAGGAGGGTTAGATAGTTTTTGCCTTGGCCTGCATCTCATCAGCCTTCCTCATCTCCCCCAACTTTCTCAGCAAAGAGCAGAATGTGGAACTGTCCCAGTGAGCATTTTGTTGGCCTCTCCCCACTTCCACATACTCTCCAATGAATAGCAGGAGAAGAGAAACCACAGATAGGTATGCCCCACCTCCAAAGGCAGTTGGAGACCAGAGATAAGACTTAACCACCTTCCCTCTCTTCCAAAACTTATCCCCCAGTGCCACCTAGTGTCTACCTTACAGCAAGACACCACAAAAATACTAATTAGAGAAGGAAAGAAATCCTGGCCTCTGCTGAATATAAAGCTCTTATGCCAAAGAAGAAGTACACAGGGGACAATATGTGTATCTTAGGATTTAAAGCTGATCAGAAAGAAGATGAAAAATCTCCAGAAAAGGATCTCATAGAAAAAGAAATTTCTAAACTAAGTGACAGAAGTTATTAAGTAGCCATGCTAAAGGCTCTGAGAGAAATGAAAGAAGAAAAAAGGTCCCCTAGATATCTGGACCCTAGCAGGTCTTCTCCAAGACACATGGTACTAAAGACGTCAAAAACTAAAGACAGACAATTCTCAAGGCAGCCAGGGAAAAAAGAACTATAACCTTTAGAGAAAAACCTATCAAGTTGGCATCATACTTCTCAGCAGAAACTCTACAAGCCAGGAAGAACTGAAACCAAATATTCAAAACTTTAAAAAAGAAAAATTTGCAGCCAAGAATAAATTATCCAGCAAAATTGTCCTTCAGATATGAAAGAAGAATAAAGACCTTCTCAGACACATAGAAGCTGAGGGAATTCACCAGCATGAGGCTGGCACTTCATTAAATACTGAAGGAGACACTTCAACTTGAAACAAAACATCAAGACAAATGGAATAAAGTTGGGGCAACAAGAAAGAAAAAAAATAAAACAAAACAACAACAAAAAATGTAATGAATTGCCACAGGAAACCATCCCGTATTGATCATGACTCTAAATGTTAATGGACTCAACTAACCAACAAAAAGACACAGAGTAGCAAACAGGATTAAAAAACAAAACCCATCCCATGCTGTCTCCAAAAGACACCCATCAGCCATAAGGACAAACACAGACTCAGAGTGATAGAATGGGAAACAATACTTTAAGCAAATGGTAATGAGAAGAGAAGGAGTTGTCATACTCATATCAGATGAAATAAACTTCAGATTTAAAAACATAGCAAGAGAATAAAAAAGGACATTACATAGTGATAAAAGAGACAATACAACAACAAGAAGATTTGACACTAATTAATATATATGCTCCCAACAATGAGGCACCAAAATATACAAAGCAACTACTAACAAATCTGAAAGGAGAAACTGACAAAAGCACAATCATTGTGTGAGACTTAAACACCCACTTAACAGCCATGAACAGATCATCCAAACATAAAATGAATAAGGAAATATCAGCACTAAATGACACATTACAGCAATTGAACATAATTGACATTTACCAGACACTTCATTCAACAAAAAGAGATTATATCTTCATTTCTAGTGCACATGGAACATTCCCAAGGATAGACCACATTCTGGGACACAAAAGTAGCTTCAGCCTATTCAAGAAGATAGAAATCATACCAAGTGCATTCTCAGAACACAAAGCTTTGAAATTGGAGATCAATTGTAAAAAGAAACCAGAAAAAAAACACATATACATAGAGATTAAACAACATCTTCTTTAAAAATGACTGGATAAAACAACAAATAAAAGAAGATTAAAAAGTTCATAGAAACTAATGACAATGAAAATACAACATATCAGAATTATTGGGACACAGAGAAAGAAGCAATAAGACGGAAATTTATATCATTACATACCTATCTTAAGACACAAGAAAAATCAGAACAAACACCTGATCATGCCATCTTAAAGAACTAGAAAAGGAAGACAGACAAAACCTAAAATCAGCAGAAGGAAAGAAATAATAAAAATTAAAGCAGAGCTAAACCAATTAGAGAACAGAAATACAATAGAAAGAATTAATATTACAAAGAGCTGGTTCTTCGAGAAAATCAACAAAATTGACAAACCCCTGGCTAGACTCATCAAAGAATGAAAGGAAAGTATCCAAAATTAGAAATTAAAAGGGAGAAATTACCACTGATACCACAGAAATACAAAGGATTACAAGGAAATATTATGAAGGATTTTATGCCACTAAATTTAACAACCTAGAAGAAATAGACAAATTTCCAAAAAATTATTGCCTACCTAGGCTGAACAAAGAAGAACTGGATAATCTAAATAGACCAATCAATAGCAAATAAATTGAAAGACTATCCATAATCTGCCTAGGGACAAAAGCTCTGGAAAAGATGGTTTCACCAACAAGTTCTACCAAGCATTCAAAGAATTAACACCTATCCTACTCAGACTCTTCCAAAAAATTGAAGAGGAAGCAAAACTTCCTAAATCATTCTATGGGGCCACCATTAACCTAATATCAAAGCCTGGTAAAGACAACACACACACACACACACACACACACACACACACACACACACACAACTATAGACGAATATTTCTGATGAACACAGAAGCAAAAAATCCTAAACAAAATATTAGCGAATAGAATACAACAATGCATCAAAATGATTATACATGATGATCAGATGTGGTTCATCTCAGGAGTACAAGGATGGTTTAACACACAAATATCAATCAACGTGATATACCACATAAACAAAATAAGAAAAATAAAGACCATATGACCATATCAATTGATGCAGAAAATGCATTTGACAAAATACAACATCTATTTATGATTTTTAAAAATGCTGAATAAAATAGGTATGGAAGAAAAATATCTAAATATAATAATGGCCATACATGACAAACACTCCGCTAACATCATACTGAATGGGACAAAGCTGAAGCCTATTCCCCTAAAAATCAGGAATAAGACAGGGATGCCCCTGTCACCACTGATATTCAATATAGTACTGGAAGATTTAGCCAAAGCAATCAGGCAAGAGAAAGAAATAAAAGACATCCAAATTGGGAAAGAAAAGGTCAAATTGTCACTACTTGCAGATTACATGATCCTTTCCATGGAAAATTCCAAAGATTCCACCAGGAAACTATTAGAAACAATAAATGAATACAGTAAAGTAGCAGGATACAAAGTCAATGTACAAAAATCAATAATATTTCTATATACAATCAACAAATCCTCAGAGAAAGAGATGAGGGAGTCAATTCTTTTTGCTATCACAACAAAAAGAATGAAATACCTGGGAATTAACTTAACAAAGAACATAATAGACTTATACACAGAAAACTAAAAACACATTTGAAATAAATTGAAAAAGTCACAAAGAAATGGAAAAATATTCCTTGTTCATGGATAGGAATACTCAACATTTTGTAAATGTCCATTTTGTCCAAAGCAATCTACAGATTTAATGCAATACCCTTCAAAATCCCACAATCATACTTTCACAAAATAGATTTTAAAAACTATCAGATTTTTATGGAACCATAAAAGACCTTGAATTGACAAAGCAATACTACATAAAAAGAATAAGGCTGGTGGCAATACACTCTCTGACTTCAATTTATATTACACAGCACTAATAATGAATACAGCTTGGTATTGGCAGAAAAACAGAAATGTAGACCAGTAGAACAGAACTGAATATCCAGATATAAATTTACAAACATATGGACAAATAATTTTTGATAAAAGAGCCAAAAATATGCAATGGGGAAAAGATAGCCTCTTCAGTGAGTGGCGCTGGGAAAACTGGAAAAACATATGCAAAAGAATGAATTTGAGCTGTGAACTCGCACCATAAACTAAAGTTAACTCAAAATGGATTGAATATCTTCATATAAGACCTGAAACAATAAACTGAATAGAAGAAAACAAAGGTACTAAACTTATAGACCTAGGGCTCAAAGAAGACTTTATGAACCTGACCTCAAAGGAAAGGGAAGTGAAAGCAAAAATAAATGAATGGGATTATATCAAACTAAAAAGCTTCTGCACAGCAAAAGAAACTATCAACAAAGCAAAGAGACAGCCAACTGAATGGGAGAAAAGGTTTGCAAACAACACATCAAATAAGGGTCTAATATCTAAAATATATGGAGTACTAATACAACTTAACAACAAAAAACCAAACAATGCAAATAAAAATTGGACAGAAAAACTACACAGACACTTCTCCTATGAAGAAATGCAAATGGCCAGCAGAATATGAAAACATGCTCATCCTCATTAGCTACCAGAGAAATACAAGTCAAAGCCACAATGAGATACCACCTCACAACTGTTAGAATGGGTATTATAAACAAAACAAGGAATAACATGTGCTGGAGAGGATGTGGAGAAAAACAAACTCTTGCACACTGCTGGTGGGAGTGCAAAATGGTACAGCCACTATGGAAAATGGTGTGGAGGTTCCTCAGAATCTTGGGAATGGAGTTACCATATGATTATGATTCAGCCATTCCCCTTTTGAGGATCTACTAAAAAAACTTGAAAACCTTAGTTCACAATGACTTGTGTACTCCAATGTTCATTGTAGCACTGTTCACAGTGGCCAAAACATGGAAGCAACTGAAGTCCCTTGTGACAGATGACTGGATAAAGAAGCTGTGGTACATATACACAATGGAATATTACTCAGCTATAAGAAAAGGTGAAATACTGCCATTTACAACAAAATGGATGTACAAAGAGATCATTATGTTAAGGAAAATAAGCCAGACAGAAAAATCCAAAAACTGCATGACTTCACTCATATATGGAATATAAAACTGAAAGCAACAAAGAAAAAACAAACAAACAAACAAAAAACCCATGGACACAATCAATAGTTTAATACTTATTTGGGGACAAGTGGGGAGGGAATGGGAGAAGGAGTATGGGGTAGAGGAGGGAGGGGGAGCTAAATGTATGGTGATGTAAAGAGAACTCACACTGGGTGGTGAACTTATTATACAACAAGTTGACAATGCACTGTAGAATTGTACACCTGGAATCTATGTAATTCTTGTTAACCAATGCCACCCCAATAAGTCTAACAATAAGAAAGAAAGAAAGAAAGAAGGAAAGAAAGAAAGAAAGAAAGAAAGAAAGAAAGAAAGAAAGAAAGAAAGAAAGAAAGAAAGAGAAAGAAACTTCCTGAAAACTTCAACGAAGAGATAGTAAGCATAAAGGACATAGAAGCAATGTTTATAAAAGAAGAAATAAAGAATACAATAACTGAAATGAAGAATGCAATAGAAGAAATTATCAGCAGAGCAGATGAAGCAGAGGATTGAATAAGTGATTTGGAAGACAAGATAGCAGAAAACACCCAATTAGAACAGGAAAAATAAAATATTTCTAAAAATAAGAATAGTTTAAACAACATGGGTGTTCCCTGGTGGTATAGTGGCTGGTCTTTGGTGTCTCAATGCTGTGGCCTGGGTTCAATTCCCAGCCAGGGAGCTGCCCCCCCCCAACAAAAAAACCCCACCAATATGTGAAATAACATCAAGCATATCAACATATGCAAAATAGATGTACAAAAAGAGAAGAAAGAAATTGAGGACTTGAGAACTTACTTGAAAAAATATGACTGAAAGCTTTTGTAAGCTGGTGAAGAAAATAGACACACAATTTCAGGAATTACAGAGAGTCCCAGACATGATGAACTCAAATAGGCCCACACCAAGACAGATTTTAAGTAAAAATGGCAAAGGTTAAAGACAAAGGCAACTAGTAACTTAAAAGAGATCTCCCATAAGATTGTAAGCTGATTTCTCAACAGAAACTCTGTCAGCCAAAAGGGATAGGCAGAAAATATTCATTGTGATGAAAACAAGGACCTACAACTAAAATTATTTTATTCAGCAAGACTAACATTTAAAATCAAAGAACAGAAAGATTTTCCCAGATAAGAAAAAGCTAAAGGTGTTTATTCTCACTGAACCAGTATTTTAAAATCTTTCAGAGACATCTTTAAGGTGAGAATTTTTAAAAATGAAATTTATAAATAATAAAATGGCAATAGCTACATATCTATAAAGAATTACTTTCAATTTAAATAAATTAAAATTTCCAATTAAAAGACATGAAGGGTATAGTGCTGGGTGGAGTGTCAGATAGACAAAGGTGGATGTAATTTGATTTTGCTTATATGTGGAATCTAAAAAAGAAAATAAACAAAGCAGAAACCAACTCAGATACAGGAAACATTTTGAGAGAGTGTTTGAGGGTGTGGGTGAAAAAAGGGGAAAAGATTAAGAAGTATAAATTGATTGTTTCAAAGTAGTTAAGGGTATGTAGAGTATAGAATTAAAAATATAGTCAATAATATTATAACTCTGTATGGTGTAAGATGGGCACTATCCTTGTTGGGGTGATAGCTGAGAGGGGGCTGGAGGAAGGGCGAAAAGGTGAAAGGATTAAGAAGTAAAATTGGTAGTTATAAAATAGTCATGAGGATATAAAGTAAAGCATCAGGAATAATATGATAATAACTATGTAAATTGCTAAGTGACTGTTAGACTAGTTAAGGGGATCACTTTTTAAATTATGTAAATGTCTTACCACTATGTTGTACACTTAAAATTAATATAAAATAATGTTGAATATAAAAAAGACAATTTGTGCCAGATAAGAGGGAGGTTAAAAAGTGGGTAAAAAATAAAAAAAGTTTAAGAAGAACAAATTTATACGTACATAACAGTCGTGTGGATATAAAGTACAGCATGGGGCATAAAGTCAATAATATTGTAATAACCATATATGGTATCAGATGGGTACCAGATTTATCAGGATGATGACTTTTTAAGTTATATAAATGTTTCATCACTATGTTGTACATCTGAACCTATATAATATTGTCTGTCAAGAGTAATTGAAAAAGAGAAAAATTTTAAAAATTTATTTTAAAAACTGACAGAAAAAAATTGTCAGAGGATCTGAATAGATACTTGTCCTAAGAATACATAACCAATGCCAACAGACACCTGAAAAAAAAAATCAACTTTACTAGCAATTATGGAAATACAAATCAAATTCATAATGAGATATAACCTCATGCTTGTTATAATAGTCATCATCAACCAGACAAATAATAAATTTTGGAGAGGCTGTGGAGGAAAAGGACCCTCATACACTGCTGGTTGGAATGTAAATTGGTACAGCCCCTATGGGAAAAGTATGGAGGTTGCTCAAAAATTAAGGATAAAATTCCCATATGACCCAGCAATCTTTTTTCTGAGTACTTACCCAAAAATTGAAGAGTTGTTTTCTGTAAAGATATATGTATCCCAATGTTCATTACAGCATTATTCATGCTGGCCAAGACTTGGAAAAAAAGTGTCTTTCTATAGATGACTGAATAAAGAAGGTGTGGTACATAAACAATAAGAATATTATTTACTCATAAGAAAAGATAAAATACTTCCATTTGGATGTATCTTGAGATTATCATACTAGGTGAAATAAGTCAGACCAAAAAAGTCAAGAACCATATGGCTTCACTCATATGTGGAGTATAAAACTGAAATCAACAAAGAAGCAAGACAAAGAAAGAAAGAGAAAAACTCATAGACAAAGACAACAGTTTAGTGGTTACTAGAGGAGAAGAGAGGAGGTCAGTGGAAGAGAAGAAAGGGGGATCAAATATATAGTGATGGAAGGAAAACTGACTCTGGGTGCTGAACACACAATGCAATATATAGATGATGTATTATAGAATTGCATACTTGAAACCTATATAATTTTACTAACAAATGTCACTCCAATATATTTAGTAAAAAAAATAAATTAAAAAAATATAATTGACATATAGGGAGTTCCCTGGTGGTGTAGTGGCTAAGACTTCGGAGCTGTCAATCCTGTGGTCTGGGTTCAATTCCCAGCCAGAGAACTACATATATATATATGATGTGAAGAGATTAAAAAGTACAAATTGGTAGTTACAAAATAATCACAAACATGTACATTACAGCATAGGGAATGTAGTCAGTAGTATTGTAATAAGTATTTATGGTGCCTGGTGGACACTAGAGTTATCAGGGGAATGATGTTTTAAGCTATATAAATGTCTAACCACTGTGCCATACACCAGAAACTAACATAATATTGAATGTCAACTGTAATTGAGAAAATTTTTTTAAGTTTAATAAATAAACTTAATGATGGTTTATGTAATGTGCCAATTTAACCAGGGTAAGGAATGACCCCAGTTAAATGATGGCTACTAAAACATTTCTGAGTTTGTCTCTAAGAGTATTTCCTGAGGGCATTGGCATTTAAATTTGTAGATTGAATAGAGAAGGTATCTTCACAATGCCAATGGGCATCATCCAATCCACTGAGGGCCTGAATAGGACAAAAATACATAAGAAGGGTAAATTTGCTCTTTTTCTTGAGCTTCAACACCAATATCCTCCTGGCATCAGGCATCTGTGCTTCTGGTTCTCAGGCCTTCAGAATCAGATTGAATTATATCACTAGCTTTCTCAACTCTCCGGATTGCTGAGCCTCCACAATTGCATTAGCCAGTTCCTATAATAAATCACCACTATTACACTTCTACATATATATCTAATTGGTTCTCTGGAGAATCCTGGCTAATACAAAATTATCTAAAAATCTCAACACCTTCTTACAATCTGACCCATGTTTAGTCTTTGAGGAAAATTTTGATGTGCACAAGAGTTTTTATTTAAAAGTTTCCTAAAACAAAAAGTAAACAAAGTAGCCAATGATCTGCTTTTCTTAATTGGTATGAGTAGACTTACAAACATCGGACTCAATGATTGTCTCCCTGAGTTAGGCCAAAAAAGGGAAAAGCCTATGGAGAAATATATAGACCTATAAGAGATCAGGCACTCTACTCTTGGAAGAGAACCAGAAGATGCAAAAGTGTGATTGGAAAAAACTAATTGACAGGATCCTAAAAATTATTTTAAAATAGGATTTCTAACACTCTCAGATCCTCCTTCTGACCCAACCTATAAGTGTAATATTTCTTATATTCATTGGTGGCTGTTTCTCTTTCCTTATTCTTTTCTTTCCTTTTTTCTCTTCTTTCTTTACCTTTCAATATAACATATATGAGGGCTGTCCAGAAAGTGTTTAGCCATGTAATATAAAAAATATAGGCATTTGTGACTAGAGTTTTTTTTTTTTGGACAGCCCTTCTATAATTTCTTAACTTAATATACTCATATAATTGGTGATATTTTAAAACTGAAGTTGATAGCTCTAAGTTCGTAGTTATATGCTTGCATATTTCTACATTTCTAACTAGACATGCATATTTATATCTTTATAAATGTGTATAAAAATAACTTTTAAATCAATGAAAACAAAGAAAGTGATTCAATAGTTTAAAAATATAGATGTTTTGGCTTTTGCAATATTTTAAATAATTTTACACAAAGCAGCTTTTCTTTAAAAAGTGGATAAAGGTTTTAATAAGTGAGTTTTTTACAGCTTCATGTTTTCATTATATTAATTGTAACTATATATTATCCTGTCTTTGTGCCATATTTCATATCTTCTCTGATAATTTTTCTTGATTTTATCTTTCCCCAAATAAGTCCTTAATTTCAAAATTATAAAAATGCTAAGATGTCTCTACACTTAAATATTTTTTTCTTTAGATGACTATTATTTATCTTAAAGATATTTTTATTGTTAAATTTATTGGGGTTACATTGGTTAGTAAAAATTAGATAGGTTCCAGGTGTACAATTTTACAGTACATTATCTAAGTGTTGCATTATGTGTTCACCATCCAGAGTCAGGTCTCTTTCCATCACCATATATTTGACTCCTCCTGCCTCTTTTCCCACAACCATTTACTTTCACCCTCAGTCAACCCCTAAACTATTGACTATGTCCATGAGTTTTTGTAACTTTGTTACTTTCAGTTTTATATTTTGCATAGAAGTGAAGTCATACGGTTCTTTGTTTTTTCCATCTGGCTTATTCTGATTAGCATGATAATATCAAGGTCCACCCATATTGTCACAAATAGCAGTAATACATCTTTTCTTACAGCTGAATAATATTCCATTATGTATATGTACCACAGCTTGTTTATCCAGTCATCTATGGAAGGGCAGTTTGATTGTCTACTATGAGTTGGCCACTGTGAACAGTGCTGCAATAAACATTGGGGTACATATATCTCTGCAGATTAAAGTTTTCAAATTTTGGAGGGTAGATACCCAGAAGGGGGATGGCGGGGTCATATAATAACTCCATTCCCAATTTTCTGAGGAACCTCCACAGTGTTCTCCATAGCAGTTGTACGAATTTGCATTCCCAACAGAAATGTGCCAGGGTTTTTTTTCTCCACAGCCTCTCCAGCACTTGTTATTCCTTGTCTTGTTGATAATAGCCATTCTATTGACATGAGGTGATATCTCATTGTGATTTTGGTTAGCTTTTCCCTAATAAGTAATGAAGTTGAGCATTTCTTCATATATCTGTTGGCCATTTGTATGTCTTCCTAAGAAACGTCTATTCAGGTCCTCTGCCCACTTTTTAACTGGACTGGTTTTATTGTTGTTGTTGTTGTTGAGTCATATGAATTCTTTATATATTTTGGATATTAGGTCCTCATCAGAGGCAATGTTTGAAAATATTTTCTCCTATTTGGTGGGTTGTCTGTTTTGTTGATGGTTTATTTTGCTGTGTAGAAGATTTTTAGTTTGATATAATCTCATTAGTTTATTTTTGCTTTTACTTTCCTTGTCTTTAAGGTCAGGTTCATAAAATCTTCTCTGAACCCAAGATCTCTAAGTTTAGAAGCAGTGTTTTTTTGCATACAGTTTATTGTTTTGTGTATTGTTTGGAGATCTTTAATCCATTTTGAGTTAATTTGGATGTATAAAAACAGTTCAAAGTTTAGATTCATTCTTTTGCATGTAGTTTTTCAATTTTCCTAGTATCATTTACTGAACAGACTTTCTTTTTCCCATTGTATATTTTTCTCTCTTTTCTCAAAAATTATTTGTCTATATATTTGTGAGTTTATTTCTGGGTTTTCAATTCTGTTCCATTGTTCTGTTTGCCTCTTTTTCTGCCAATACCATGTTTTTTGATTATTGATGCTTTCTATTAATAGTATAGAGTGAAATTGGGGACTGTGAAACTTTCAGCCTTATTCTTTTCATATAAGATTGCCTTGGCTATTCTTGGTCGTTTCTGGTTTTATATGAATCTGATAAATTTGTAATCTATTTCTTGAAGAAATGTTTGTGGGATTTTTGGTGGAAGCTGCATTTAATCTGTATATTGCTTTGGCTAATATGGCCTTTTTAACAATGTTAAGTCTTCCAATCCATAAACACAAATATATTTCCATTATTTTGTGCCTTCTTCAATTTCTTATAAAAATGTCTCACAGTTTTCAGTGTACAATTTATTCATGTTTTTTAAGTTAATTGCTAGATTTTTCTTCCTTTTATTGCAATCCTAAAAGGTATTGATTTTCTCATTTCTTTTTCTGAAGATTTGTTGTTGGTATATAAAAATGCAATTGATTTTTGCATATCAATTTTGTATCCTGCAACTTTACTGTATTTATGCATTGTTTTCACAACTTTCTGGAGGAATTTTTGGAATTTTCTATGTAAAGAATTATGTCATCTGAAAATAGTGACAGTTTGACTTCTTCTTTCCCAATTGGGATACCTTTTATTCCTTTCTCTTGCCTGATTGCTCTGGCTAGAAATTGCTGGCTACAGGGAGCATCCATGTCTTGTTCCTGATTTTAGGAGAATAGGGTTCAGCCTTTTTCCTTGCAGTATGATATTAGTTGAGGGTTTGTCATACATGGCCTAATTATTATGTTGAGGTATTTTCCTTCTATACACATTTTATTCAGTGTTTTGATCATAAATAGATGTTGTATCTTGTTGAATTCTTTTTCTGCATCAATTGATATAATTATATTGCTATCTTTCAGGTTGTTTATAGGGTGTATCACATTGATTAATTTGCATATGTTGAAACATCCTTATACTTGATTGTGGTGTCTAATTTTCTTAATGCATTGTATTGTATTTGCTAATATTTTGTTTAGGACTTTGCATCTGTGGTCATCAGAGATATTGGTCTATAGTTGCCTTTTTTGTGTTATCTTACCAGGATTTGGAATAAAGATAATGTTGGCTTCATAGAATGAGGTAAGAAGTGTTGCCTCATTTTTAATTTTTTGGAAGAATCTGAGGAGGATAAGTGTTAATTCTTTGAATGCTTGATAAAACTTGATGGTAAGACCATCTGACCCAGACCTTTTGCCTTTGGGGATGTTTTATATGATTATCTCATATTTACTTACCATTTATTTGTCTATTTATATTATCCAGTTCTCTTTGGTTCGGTCTAGGTAGACTATATGTTTCTAGAATCTTGTCCATTTTTTCTAGGTTTTTAAATTTGGTGTCATAAAGCCCTTCATAATATTTTTTAGGATCTTTTGTATTTCTGTGGTATCAGTCATAATTTGTACCCTTTCATTTCTAATTTTGGTTATTGGTGTCTCTTTTTGTCCTTTGGTTAGCCTAGCCAGCGGTTTGTTGATTCTATTGATTTTTTTCAGAGAACCAACTCTTCGTTGCATTCATTTTTTTCTATTGTCTTTCTGTTCTTAATTTTGTTTAGTTTTGCTCTAATTTTTATTATTTCTTTCTGCTGACTGTTTTTTTCTGTTCTTTTTTTCCTAGGTCTTTAAGATGCAATGTTTATTTGCAATTCTTTTTGTTTCTTGTTTTGTTTTTGTGTTTTTGTTTTTTTTATATGTGTAGTTCCCTGGCTGGGAATCGAACCCAGGCCACAGCGTTGACAGCGCCAAAGCCTAAGCCACTACAACAGCAGGGAACTGCCCTCTTTTTGTTTCTTAATATAGGCTGTAATGATAATAACTTCTCTCTTATTACTGCTTTCACTGTGTCCCAATAATTTTGACAATTTGTATTTTCATTGTTATTAGTTTTTATGTTTTGTTTAATCTCTTCTTTTATTTCTTCTCTGATTAAGTCATTTTTCAATAATATGTTGTTTAATCTCCATATATATGTAAATTTTTTCTTTTTTCTTTTTGCAGTTGGTCTCCGATTTCAAAGCTTTGTCATCTGAGAATACACTTGGTATAATTTCAATCTTTTTAAATTTGCAGAGGCCATTTTGTGTCCCAGCATATGGTTTATCCTTTAGAATGTTCCATGTGCACTAGAAAATAATGTATAGTCTTGTGTTGTATGATGGAGTGTCCTATAAATGTTGATTATGTCCAATTGCTCTAATATACCATTCAAAGCTGATGTTTGCTTATTTATTTTCTGCTTGAATGATCTTTCCATAGTTGTCAAGTGGGCATTTATGTCCCCTACTATAATTGTTTTTATTAGTTTCTTCTTTTAGGCCTATTAGTAGTTGCTTAATATATTCTGTTGCTTCCTTATTGAGGGCATATATAGTAATGAGTATCATGTCTTGTTATTGTTGTATTGTTCCTTTTATCATTCTGAAATGTCCATACTTGGACATTGTCCCTTATTACCTTTATTTGTCCTGAATTCTGTTTTGTCAGATATCAGTATGGCAACCTCTGCTTTCCCCTAGATGCCATTTTCTTCGAGTATTATTTTCCACCCTTTCACTCTGAGTCTGTGTTTGTCCTTGTGGTCGAGGTGTGTCTCTTCGATACAGTCTATGGGTGAGTTTTGTTTTTTAATCCATTCTGCTACTATGTGTCTTTTTTATTGGTGAGTTCAGTCCACTTATATTTAGTGTAATGACTGACATATAAGGATTTCATATGGCTATTATTTCTTCCTAATAAGAAAATATTTTGTTGTTGTCCTCTTCCCCACGTATTTTAATTTTTTGTTTCAGGTTGAATAGTCTCCTTCAGTATTTCTTTAAATGCCAGCTTTGTACTGCAGAACTTTCTCAGCTTCTGTATGTCTGAAAAGGTCTTTAATCCTTCTCCATATTTAAAGATATCATTGCTGGATAAATAATTCTTGGCTGATGGTTTCTTTTAATATTTTAAATATTTGATTCCACTCCCTCCTGGCTTGTAGAGTTTTTGCTGAGAAATCTAATGATATCTTTACTGGATTTTTCTTTAAAGGTTATAAAAAAAACTCTTCCTGGCTGCCTTTAGAATTCTTTCCTTCTCTTTGATTTTTGCCATCTTCAATATAATGTGTTTTGGAGAAGATCTGCTATAGTCCAAGTAGCTAAGGGTTCTTTATTTATTTATTTTCATTCAAGTTTTTTTAATAGGTCTGGAAAGTTCTCATCTAGTATTTGTTCAAATAAGCTCTGTGTAAATTTCTGCTCTGCCTCTTCTAGTATCTTGTTCTTCTGATGTTGTTCTTTCTAATGGTATTAGAAATCTCTTGTGTCGCTCTTTCACTTTTTTTTTTATTCTTGAATCTTTCACTTATATTTCTGTGACATTTCAATGTTTCTGTCTTTGACATTGCTGATTCTTTCCTTTATTTGGTCAGCTATATTTCCTGTGCTACTGAGTTCATTTTTCAGTTCTTTTATTTCATTGTTTATCCTCAGAATTTCTATTTGGTTTTTATTTATAGTTTCAATTTCTTTGTTAAAGTATTCCTTTTGCTCAAAGATTTCCATTCAGAAATCATTCAGCTGTGTCTGAGTACTCTGTCAACATTCTTTAAACTTTGAGTGTGTCAAGAATAGCAATCTTGGATTCTGTGTCATTGAAATTTTCATATTTGTAAGTTCATTTTCTGAAGATTTTTATTTTTTTCTGAGCACCTTTGAACCCTAATGTGCTCATTGTATTATATGTGTTTCTTTTCCTGGACATGAGAAATTTATTTCCTGGCAGATATGAAAAGGTCTTTTACTTTCCATTTGGTGTTCTGCAGTATCTTACAGTATTTTCTTTTGGTTATTCAGTAATCTCACTCTGTGAGCTTTCCTCGAGGGTGATTTTCACTTCTTTGACCCAGTCTCATTGGTCTTGACATTCTCAATGTGCCTTCTTTTTGGAAAAAATATGGTTGGCAATGGTAGCCGTACCTCTGAGGTCAGTGCAGGGTAAAACTGCTGCACCCATGTTCTACAGTTTCCCTGAGATTTCCTGCCAGTTTCCACAGGGGCAGAGTCTGTTAAGAAGGGTGGAGATTTTGCTACTAGGATAATGGCAGTTTGCCTTTATTAGCTGGCAGTACAGCAGGCACTAGGTGGAGTTGTGGCAGATGAACTTTGGGAGATAGTTAGTGAAAGCAGCCAGTCTCTATGTCTATATTTTCAGCCTGGGGTAGAAGTGTGCTAGTTATCCTGAGTTTGTTTTCCTAAATGCTTGCTCCACCATTTTCCATCTGTAGAGCACTGGGCAAACCCAATTTGCTGTGCACAGAAAGCACCAGGAGGGCCTGGGCAGGCATGTGCATGCCAAAGGGCACAGGACAGGCTCAGGTTGGCATGCAATGAGAGCACCAGATGGGTGCCTGCTGAAACAAAAAAGCACTGGGAAGACACATACTGAAATAAAAAAGTATTGGGCATGCCTGTGTTGGCACATACTGGGAGCACTGGGCAGCACAGGTGCTGGGGAGAAGTGCTGAAACAAAAGAGTGCCAAGCAGGCCTGGTATGGAGTGAGCCTAAAGCACTGGGCAGGTGTGCTCCAAAACAAGAGTACTGGGCAGCCCCACATTAGGGCTCTGCCTTTTTCTTTTCTCCTGAGCCCACATTTTACCTAGGATTGTGATTTGCTGTGGTCAGCAGCTGGCTCTCAGTTTCAAACTCGTCAGGAGCAACTTGCAGTTGAACCAGTACAGCCACTCCTGTTAGCTCTGATTTGTAGGTAGGGCTCTATTCTTGCCCAGGGCAGCTTAGCACCCTTTGCTGAGCCTCTAACCCACTCACGGTGAGGCATTCTGATTGGGGTCCCAGTGCACCATAGCTTGATTCGAATTTTAACTTGTCCACAGTCTCATGGGGCTTAGGCTGCCCATGCTGCCACTCTTGTTGGCTCTCTATCTTCAGCCTGCCCAGGGTTTGTGCTGCACTTCAGCCCACGTCTCCTTCTTCTGCCAGCCCTGGGTTGCATTACACACCCCTGTCTCTTTTCTGCTTCCTTCGCTCCTCTCCCGTTTCCCCCACTTTCTCTGACCTTCAGGTGTTTTCTTGCAGTGTATGGATCTATTAGCTGAGGTTGGGCCACTCAGGGTTTCCTCCATTAGATCCCAATTGTTCAATTGCATTTTCCAGAAGAGGTTTCAAGGATCTCCTTTCATGCCACCATCTTACGTCCCTCCTCCCATCATAAATACTTATATGTACTTTTTGAAAAGATAGTAAGAATCATCAAATTTCTTTCACATCCTCCAAATTTTAATTAATTTTATTGGGAGAGTTCTGTTTTTATTCATATTTGAATAAATATATAAAAGTATATTTATGATTATATACTTTTAAGTTTAAAAGAAACATATTCATGTTTATATTCAAAGATAGACACAAAAACTGTATTCATAATATATATCATGGAATAAGCAAAAGATCTTTAAGATGTATTAAGGTTTTCACTGTCCATAATTCATTCTTAATAACAGGATACTAACAAGATAATCACAGTTCCAAATTTTCTTAGAGTTAATTGTGTTATATATTAATTGGAAATTTTATTTTTCTCCATTCTAATGTTCATTAACATGATAAATTGGTTGGAGCTGTTTAGAATTATTATTAAAAGGTTAAGTCTGCCTTCCCTTACCAGACACCTATTTACCTTCGACAAATGATATGAACAGTGGAAATTGGATATTTTAGAAACATCATCAGAGAAAAGATGACCCTGATCCTTACTGGAGTATATTTCTCTGGTACTATTAACAACCACTTGGTCAGTGAATCTCCAAGAAATTGATCTTTGCATACATGTTTCCAGTTAACAATGTAGACCTTTGTCCTTTGTCCAAATAAAATAACTAGAACACATGCATTGGAATCTTAAACTGAGGATTCTTAAGAATCCTGCAGAAGTAAGTCATCCTAAGAAGGCAACAGGTAACTCAAAATTTTCTGATTAGCAGATAATGACACAAAGTGCACAGCCTGTAGCCAAGAAAACAAAACAAGATTAGTATTTAATATCTCTATTCTCTTTCTTTTTTATTTGTTTAACTACAAATCTGCTGTTACAATTTGGTGAGTTTTAGTGGGGACCTAAAGGCTTTTCAACACATTTAAAGCTATATTTACAGTAACTATAAACTGTTCTCAATAGTGTTTCTCTGCTACCTAATGTAAAACAATGTGTGTGTGTGTGTGTGTGTGTGTATGTGTGTGTGTGTTTCATATAATAGATCCTTCCCTGAATTTAACTAATTGCTAGGTTTGTCATACCACACACAATCCAAATGAATTATTAACTAATTTCTGTAAACACTTAAGAAGACATATTTTTTTACACAAGTGCCTCCTGGTATTTACATTTTTCTCACATCATGATCCTCAAACTTTAGTATTTTAAAGATTGGATCCTGACCTAGTCAACACAATAATTCAACTCAATTCTTTCCATCACTGGTGATGATGCCAAGTTCACTAAGATAAGCACAAATATTGAGAAAATGTTTATTACAGCAATATCTTCATATACTCTCTAGACTGTTTTCCAGGTACTTTTCTCTTCTTGAAAAAGCAAATTTCTCTCACTCTTGTTGTGATACATGATACTTACAATGTGGTTGCATACTCCTCAAGAGCTTTTGCCTACCTGAAACACATAAATCTACCCTGTATATGAAGGGTATTTCCTAGACACTTTTAGGTACTTAAAACTTATTACCTTCCATTGGACCATATTTTCCTGAGGATACTTGAAGATTTCCGAAAAGCAAGTATGGATTACTTAGGAGAGTCCCAGAAGAGGTAACTGACTATTTCTTCTGTACACTTTCTCAGTTTGTCCTTCCAATAATAGGAATAATACCACTTACAATTTTCCTCTGAGCCTAGGAGATGTTTGTCTCTAAGATTCTCTATTGCACTTATGTGAACACCACCATTTAATGAAGCAGACTGTGACTAGGCTAAAAGAATAGTCTCCTAGACTACTATAATATAGTTAAATAGATTCGGGTCACGTTTCTGTGGCCTGAGCTTTGTGAAGTAGTTTCTCCACAGCCTGCTACTAAGAATCATTTAACTTTTGGTAATTGTATTGCATCTGTCCAATGCACCCAGTCTGGAGTCCTAAATACTACTGTCATATCAGGTAAATAAATGGTTTATCCCTTAAGAAAAGAAATATACATGACTAATTACAGGCTATGTTTTTAGAACAACCTTCTGATCAATAAAATCCCCATAAAAGTTTAGATATGAAGAAATTAGTATTTTTCAGGCTAATCTGATCTGCTTGTAGCCAAAAGAAGATACTGAGAGATATGAAACAAGACTAAACAAAACAAAAAACACCTGCTTGCAATTAGTTCATGCTGTTCCCAATTGAACAAAACCTGTAGGATATAAACCAGGGGTGTCTAATCTTTTAGCTTCCCTGGGTCACATTTGAAGACTTGAGTTGGGCCACACATAAAGTACACTAACACAACTTCCATTGATAAGCCAAAAAAAAAAGTGGTCACAAAAAAATATCTCATAAAGTTTTAAGAAAGTTTACAAATTTGTGTTGGGTTGCATTCAAAGATATCCTGGCCATGAGATGGACAAGCTTGATAAAAGGTACATGCACAGGCCAGTTTATACATAGTCTGGAAAAATAGAGAGAAACAGACCCATCTAGAATTAAGTCTTCTCAATAACATAAATAACTGCTTTTTCTTTATCAATGTGACCTCTAGCACACATTTAATCTCAAATTCCAAATTAAAGAAAGGAAACTATTACCCATGCTTCTTTACCACATCTAATCCCAAACTTCCAGATTCATCCTTAAAAATCATCAAGAACAAGCTCACATTTTATAGAACACACTCCTAACTCTCATATTATGAGTTTTATGATAGCTCTTTTTGGGTTCAGCATGATGAAGAATCTTAATTATTTCACAATAAATATACTATGGTGGGTGTAGGTTGGCAAATTTTAATAACCTCTAACAGAGGAGAATAGTCAGCATTGTTTTCTTAAATTGTCCTTTCCCCAATATATAACGGCTGTGAAGAAAGTATCCAGCCATGTAATATTAAAAAGAGAGAGATTTATGGCTGGACTTTTTCAAGACAGACCTCGTATGTGAAACATTTTATGACAATCAAATTTTTATTGAATTTTTTATACAAATGGCTTAGTTATTCAAAATGAAACCATGAGAAGACCAAATATATACTCTCAAGTTAGGAACAGGTTGCACCTTTTTAACTCAGCTCATGGAAAGAGGGCTAGAATCAACATGGATTATATAATAATGATTACTTCATTGTAAGAAAAAAATAGAAATAACATGGGCATCTTTGTTCCAATAATCTTTTACTCCTTTTCATTGTGAATGCCATATTTTTTTTGTAATTATCTTACTTCCTCTCTCTCTAGAGTAGAAGTTTCCTGGCTGGGAACTGTACCCCACTCAACTGTGAAATTCAATGGCTGATATTCCTGACATATAGTTGACCCTCAATACTTTTGAGTGAATGCTCAACTACAAGAATAAATAAATAAACAGTATTTCTAAAGATGTTGCAAAAGGTTGTATTCTTTAGGCAGTAGATTAGAGATGGAAAGTTACTATAATACTTAACGGTTACAGAGTTGTTATTTATATTGATGAAAGTTTTATAGGGAGTTCCCTGATGGTGTAGTGGCTTAAGGCTTCAGCGCTGGCGCTATCAATGCTGCGGCCTGGGTTCAATTCCCTGTCAGGGAGCTACCCACACCAAAAAGCAAAAAAAAAAATAAAATTATTTTTAAGAAAAAGAAAACTTTTATAAATAGATAGTCATAATGGTTGCTTAGTGTAATGGGCTGAAATACTACCTTATCTTATATAAATAGCACAATGAAAACAGTTCTGGTCTTCATTTATATGACTCTTATTTTTTAAATACCACATTGCAAATTAAGTCAACTCTGTGTAGGCTGAGTCTCAGACTTGAGAAAATAAAACAGATATAAATCCTGTAGTTAAAAATTGAAATGCATGCCTTAGAAAATTGAGAGTTTCTGGTAATAACAACATATGATAAAGCATTGACTCTGAAGAAGATTAATATAATGTATAAGAGGATAGAAAGGTTATTTGCTTTCATTTCTTCCAAGGTTTCCAAAAACAAACAACAAACAAATGAGAAAAAAAAGTGTTCTTGTAAAAGGTAACCTGTGCTAATTAATGCAGGCTGGTTGTTTGGAGAAAGATAATTTTCAAACCTGAATATCCTGGGATACCCTGAATGACATTAGTAGGAAAATCTGTGTCCTGGAAATTCTTATATACCCAAAAAGTTATTGAATAAATGAGGTGAAAAATGGTCAAACTGAGTTAAAAGTTGGCTAAAAATAATTTGGATATAATTTACATCACTTTGAGAACATCAGAAAACATGCAAAGGTTGAATCATGAGGTGTATATATTAGCTACAAAGTGTTACCTTCTGAAATCATTTTTGAGTAAATTGTAATCATTTTGAGTAACTATGGCTATACCATTGATATATGTGCTTCCAAACTTCTCACAGCAAGTCACCCAACAGTCTTCTTTATCTATTATAATCCCATATTCAAAGTATTGTGGGCTTTCACAGCTATCTCTGGTCTAAGGCTGATGATGCTCTTACTGAAAATACACTTGGTATAAGAAGGTGCTAGCAATCAACCAAACAATAAGTGTGCACATGTGTGTGTGTGCATGCGCACGCACATGTGTGTGTTCTCAATTACTTGAGGTTATAAGTAAATAGTTCTTTCTCTTATGGCCACTCTTTTTCCACTTCTAGCACATGGAATTTCTGTACATTGGGAGAATAATTCTAAGCTCTTACTTTCAAATGTGCTACATTACCATCTGACCTTTTCCTAGGAAAATTTAAGACCTACAGCCCCATTAACACAGCATATAATAGTGTACAGAAAGATTGAAGACATATAGATAAGTTGTTCCAAATACTTTAAAAACTCTCAGATAATACATGATACTTGCTGGCTAGGATTAGCAAAAGCAGCAACCTCTAGTCCAAAATAAAGAGGTGCTTGCAAAGGTATGAGATTAATTATAACTTTTCCCCAGGTCTTGGGATATAAAGAGAGTATAACTACCTCCTCTGCATGAAAAAGCTAAATATTTTCAGGCGGATCTGTTTGGTGTTAATGCCATAGACCAGAGGGTTGAGAACAGGAGGCACGAGGAGATAAAGATTTGCAAGTACAATGTGAACATGAGGAAGTATTTGGTGGCCAAAGCGGTGGGTAAAAAAGGAAAAAAAGGCAGGAATATAGAAAACAAGAATCACACAGATGTGGGCTCCACAAGTGCTAAATGCTCGAAATTGTGCATCCTTTGAAGGCAGGCTCAGCACAGCCCGCAGTATCAAGCCATATGAGGTGATGATGAGGACCACATCCATACCAGTGACTGAAAGTGCCACAGTGAGACCATAGATGGTGTTGGGCTTAATGCTGGCACAAGCCAGCTTGGCAATGCCCATGTGCTCACAGTAGGTGTGAGGGATGATGCAATGTCCACAGAAGGGTAAGCGTTCAATGAGGATGACAAAGGGAAAAACAAAGAGAATGCCACGAACCACACATGCCAAACTAACCTTCCCAATCACCATGGCATTGAGGATGGATGTATAATGAAGCGGATGGCAAATAGCCACATAGCGATCAAAAGCCATGGCCAGCAGAACAGCTGACTCTGTGGCAAAGACTGTGTGAACAAAAAACATTTGGGTGAGGCAGCCATGGTATGAAATTATGTTAGACTTAAGCCAGAAGATTGCTAGCATCTTGGGCAATGTGGTTGAACATAATATCAGGTCAGTGATGGAAAGTAGACATAGAAAGAGGTACATTGGCTCATGCAGAGATCTATCTGTCATGATGATGTAGATGATGGTAACATTGCCAACCAGAGCAAGAATATACATGGAACAGAAGGGGATGGCAACCCAGATGTTCTGGTCTTGCATTCCAGGGATTCCAAGTAGAAGAAATGTGGAAGGATGGAAGGTAGTGTCATTGGAAACAGATGCACAGAGCATAATGATGCATGGAACAGAAGGCTTTCTCTTTCTAAAAGTGGTTAGAAAATAAAAGAAAGTCATCTATAATGTCAATTTTTTCTACATACCCATTCAATTTTTTGCCTTTCATTTCCACCAATACTATACTACAATGCATACTTTTCTCCTATTTTGCCAAGGTTATCAAAATATAACTTTGTAACTAATATGCACACTTTTGGTATTTCTATCTTCCAATAAAACCTCTACATTGCTGCCTAAATATTCTAGCATATGAATGTAGCCAGCTAAAATACAAATAAAACCTTTCTTAGGGTATGCTATGCAAAATTTTGTATTACCTACTTTGGCCTACCTTTCACCATTTTTCATTATATTCTGGGCAGTGAGACACTAAACTACATCAATAGACTTCCTTACCCTCTCACTTATGGTGGAATTTGGCAATAGGAACCACAAACAGGAGATTGAAGGAAGGTCAGTGATTTATTTCTTCAGCTCCCTTCCAGCAGAATTGTTGCAAACTGGCTGTATCACTCTGAAAATAGCCTTCTCTGGCTCTTGGTCCACTAGAAGCCATAATCTTCTCTTTTCCCTTCAGTTCAAGGGTTGTAGCAATGTCTGCTGTCACTATCCCAGGAACTTCAGAAGCACTTGTGATTTCCCTACACTGAGCCACACCTTTGATGATGGTAACTATATTAAACTGTACTCAAATTACCTAATTTGAGCATGCAATGTTTCCTGCTAAAATCTTGATATAATGGCATGCAAAAGTCTTCTTGATCTTGCCCGCCTATCGAAAATTATTCATTATCATATTCTACCACATGCTTCATGCTCCATCCATATCTAAGTCATGCTTAATTTTGGACATTGTGAAATACTCAAAAGCATGGTTATTCCCATTCAGTCACCTGCCAAGCTGCTAATAGTCATTCAAAACTAAGCTGGATACATCCATCTCTATGAAGCCCTTCTATGATCCTGCTGCTGTGAGATAGGAATAATATATCTTCAGCGTATCATCCTTAGGAAATATTATATAATCTTGTTTTATAATTATACATATGTAAAATTATAAAACAAGATTATATAATTTTACATATATACACATATGTGTGTGTGTGTGTGTGTGTGTGTGTGTGTGTGTATATGTAGTCTTTATCCATTACAATATGAAAGTTTTTGTATCTCATTTTTTTCTATATATTCATCATCAATACCTCATATATCTTGGGGTAATAAAGAATATTTAATATTTAACAAGAAAATAGATAACACATTGAATCCTGCAACTTAACACTTTCAAAACAAATTTGGGTAAATGGCATGGTTAAAAACAGTGCTTCATTTTGGGATCTTTCCTTATGAATAAAATAAGATTTACTCTCACTAGATCCACAATGTCAATAATGTTCTTTTTTCCCCCTATACTTCAAGAGATGCTCCTTATTAGCTATTTAATACATTTCTCGCTTAATCTAATCTGTCTATATGATATATTTCTGTCTCCTTTCTTGATTTTCAACATGCATTAGTTTGGCTATAATATATATCTGCCTTAGTCTGTTTTTGTCTACTTTAAAGTATGAACCCTGATATGACCAGTCAGGCCAGGAGCCACACAGGTGTGTTCTCCAGGAATGCTTCAAGATAAAGCATGCTATGGGAACAGAAGAAATGAAGAGATGGGGGCTTAATGATGAGTTAAATTTAGGTAGGTTTCTTGGAATGACTAGGCTGTAGATTTAAGATTATGCCAATAGAAAAGAAAAAAAGAGAGAGAAAAACATTTTTCCTTGGAGACATTTTACTTTGAGAGAGCTCTGTAGGTAAAATCAGAATCATCATTTTTACCTTATTAATGTTCAGTCTTTAGGACTTAGACATCCTTGCTTTTTGAATGGATAGCAACAGTAAATTTATCAAACTGTTCTCATCCTAAAAAAAATTTTAAATATGGAAACATCTAAGATAGAATTTAAAAAGTTCTACAAAAACCTCTTCAACAAATGGTGCTGTGAAAATTGGAAAGCCAACAACAAGAGAATGAATCTAGACTCCGATATGTCACCATATACCAAAATTAACTCAAAATGAATAAAGCCTAAATATAAGACCTTGAAAAATAAATTGCATAGAAGAAAGCATAGGTACTAAACTAATGGACTTTGGGTTTAGAGAGGCTTTTTTAAATTAGGCCTGAAAGGCAAGGGAAATAAAAGCAAAAATAAATGAATGGGACTACATTGAGCTAAATAACTTTTGCATAGCAAAAGAAATCATCAACCAAACAAAGAGGCAAGCAACCAAATGGGAAACAGTATTTGCCAACAATACCTTCAATAATGGGCTAATATTAAAAATATATTTAAAAATTATCCAACTCTGAAACAAAGTATCCAAACAATCCAATAAAAAAATGGGCAGAAAACCTAAACAGACACTTTCCCAATAAGACATACAAATGACCAACAGAGACATAAAAATGCTCAACTTCACTAGCTATTAAAAAATGCAAGTCAAAACCACAATGAGATGTCACATCACACCTGATAGAATAGCTATTATCAGCAAGATGAGGAATAACAAGTGTTAGAGAGGTTGTGAAGAAAAAGACACTCATTCACTGCTGGGGAACATAAATGTGTTCAGCCAAGCTGAAAAACAGTATGGAGATTACTCAAAAAATTAAAATTAAATTATCATACAATCAAGCAACCTCTCTTCTGAGTCCAAAATATCTGAATACATTTATCTATAAAAATATATGTACCCCTATATTCAGTGAAGC